>JAZHYW010018790.1:0-25610 GCA_037355805.1 Ixodes ricinus | reverse complement strand
GAGAGATACATGAATCATCATATGGTAAAGTTAGATGATGAAGCGTAGGCCCCATAATTTGATGCTATATTACACAGAGTCTCCCGCATTGTATGTGTTCATTAGTACAAAAGCAATATACTAAGATCTACAAGCACTACATGAATAAAACAACACGCAAAGATAGGACAAGCAGGAGACAGACACATAGAATTCACAATCACTGTGAGTTGAATGTGTGTGTGTTCCTACTTCATCCTGACCTGCACTGCACGTGCGTCTTTATAGTCTTTGTTTTTAATGCGAATAGCATTCTTTGGATACTTCACGCACTTTTCGTCTATGTATCTATCTATCTATCTATCTATCTATCTCATCTGGCTATCTAACCTCTTACGCCGCGGGTCGATAAATAAATAAAAAAGACCGGCGCCGGCGGGATTCGAACCGTTGACCCTTTGATCAGCAGGCAGACGCGCTAACCACAGAGCTATGAAGGCAGTCATTCAACGCACTCTAAAAACTTGTTTATATCTTTACCATCGCGCGCGTTCCATGCACGAGGGCTCATTCCGCTCTCGTGAGGCTTAGCACGGCCCCTAGCTCACCCTCTCCCGCGCTCGGGAGAGGGTGATGTAGCGGCCGTGCTCTGCCTCACGAGAGCGGAATGAGCCCTCGTGCATGGAACGCGCGCGCACCGGTAGCTGTGACAGCGCTGTAAAGCGCGTCCTATGGTAAAGATATAAACAACTGTTTAGAGTACCGTTGGTTGAGACTAGCTGAGACGCCAGAAAGTCTGGTCGGTACCATTTTGAGTGTTTTTGCGTATGGCGCGTGCTTTGCTCGCCTTCCTAAAGTGACACAAACGCACGTGCTGGGCTGCGGAGATCGTGCGCAGGGCTGTGAAAGTGTCAACAAATTTAGAATCGCCTCAAGAGTGGGCTGGCGTATCTAGAGTGTGCCGGCCACCTGACGAACGCGCATAACTCCGCACCGTTTGATGCTATTCGCATTAACGTAGATAATCATTCCCAAAGGATGGGTTCTGCTGATTTTTTGCATTTATTTTATCGGTTTTTTACTATTTTTGGAAATATTCATGATGTGAATGTATTTTTTTGTACTTTCAGTTTTCTGTTTTATATATGAACGTCGTTTTTCCTCTTCTTCTTATATAGCGCTTGTAGGGTAGTACATGCCTTTATCTTGTTGCTTCAGTCTTTTATGCGCTGTTTTTATCATGTCGTGTCAATACCAATGTGCCCAGCTCAGGACATTGCTCCAAGCACTGAGCGCACTCTTCTCAATGTAACGATTTGTTGCCTAGTTTATGCAAGAATCTGATGATACAGTTTCGTTCAATAAAGCAAGAACTCCATCTTTTTGTATTTTTTAATGGCGAGGCTTTGTGGCGTTGAGTGATCGTCGGCAAATTAGACGCAGAAACAGAAAGAGCAGAGCTTGGCAGGAAAATAAAACAAACGTGGGCTGGTCCTCCACAATCAAGGGCTGAGTGAGGGAGCGAGGTTCGTCTCAATTTAGTCAGCAAAATATGGCCTTCGTAAAAACATTAATAATGCTGTCACATTTCGGTGTGGTCTGCAGCGAAGCAGCGCAAAAGCAGCGCGCTTTTATGCTTCAGGATAATATTGTTGCGCATCCCATAATGAAATATCAGATCATGTCGTCAGCCAACCACTCAAAGTCAACATGTCAGTTAATATTTTGTAGACCTTAAGTTCATTAGCGAACTGAGGCAAATAGGGTTGCTCAGGTTCTCATTAAACAGAAACCAAGGTTGGGTATCAAAAATATTGATCAACAAAGGTATACCCCTGAATAAAGAAAGCTGAGCTAGTTGGTAGTCGTTATACATGATGAACAAAAACAGCGCAAAAGACAAGGACAAAAGAAGCAACATAGACGACAGGAAAAGCGCTGACTCGCAGCTACTCGTTATTTTACTTATAGAAAAGAAGGAAGAAAACACTCAACGCACAATCTCACTTACAGAAAAGAAGAAAGAAAACAAGCAACGCATCACACATTCACAAGCTCAACTTTCACTCGTGGTAGTTGGTCACTGCGGCACGCGCTGGCCCTTTGATTGTCATTTTCAGGACCTCCAGCTTGTTCCTAGACAACACCAATGACGCCACGCTTATACGCATTTCTCCCCCACTGTGAATGTGAAATGCCTAGAGTACTTCGCGTGTCATCTTGTCCTTGTGTCGTCCTAAAAGGGTGGGGGAACTAAGTAACGGTTCGCACAGGCACTCTTTACAGTGAACCGGCAGGTGGCCTCTCACAGTGGCTCCTTGTAAAGCCTCTTGATAAAGGCGCCAACCACTGTTGTTGAAACGTGCAAGACACGTGCCACGAGGTGGTGCTCCACCGCCATTCTCTTCCAAGGGCCGCTCATTTCAGTGCTACGCCGCCGTTTGCTTCCAAGGGCGTTCGAGACACGGGCATCGTGCACTGGTGCATTTGACGCTACTTGGAAGACAAACGCAAAGACATCTAGGGGCTTTAGCTCCCAGAGAATACCTCTGTTCTCGGAGCCTATCGTTCAGGCAGCGTCCCATCTGCTCAACGCTAGGTGCGGCCACACGAGAGCGGTAATCTATACACTACTCCCGTAGCACATGGAACCATCGGACTAGCGTGCTTCTCACAGCACTCGTTCCCTGCTATTCCCTTTGCCTTCGCCTTAACTCTTGAACGAACCTTATTTTTTTGTTTTTTTTTTTCGCGGGGCAGAGAGAAATCTGCATGGGTTCCCAGCGGCTGCATACATTTTTTTTTTAAGTGTGTGAGATTCTGTGTAAATAGGGGATTGAAGGTAAACTTTTGGCAGCCTTCTGCCTGGTTAGGAATATACATTAAGCGAAAATAGGAACTCTGACCAAAAGTTTAATAAACAGAAACCCGACATTTCGAGACCAGTTCGGTCCCTTCTTCACGGGGGAGTGACGGAAAGAACCGTCACTCACCCGTGAACAAGGGACCGAACTCCTCTCGAAACGTTGGGTTACTGTTTAATAAACTTTTGGTTACAGTCTCTTTAAGAGGGGATGACAACTGGTCCCTTCTTTTTCTACAACAACTAAGGTTTAGGCACTTTGGAATTCCTGTATTTGTTTCTGCCACGCAAGATTTGTGGCAGCACCTGCCCCGTGGCGCGTTTAAACCCTGCAGATACTTCATTTGTAGGATATGACGGAGCTTGGCAAAATTCGACATAAGCGCGCTAAGTCATTTCCTTTCAATCGTCGGTGAGTACATGCGGCGAGGTTGGCGAGGTCGCCGGGCCGGCCGAATCGTCGAGTCGGATCAGTTCAGATGCGTCGATTGTTTACGCGGGATTGCTGACGGCTCGAACAGTCCTACCTCGCGTGGATTAGGAGTGTGGAGAAGGGACAAATCGAAATCACCGATATCGATCCTCAGCTTAAGAAGCGACAAAATGAACGATAGAAAGTCCGAAAAAGAAAGCAGACACAATGTTAGGCGTGTTCATTTCGGGCAACTCATCTTTGTCCACTGCATGCTGCCGACGTTTTTTCGTTTTTTTGTGCAATATAGTAAGAACAGACTAGGCAACGACCCCGCAAGTGATGGTTTGCCATATTTTTGTGTTTATTAAAGTCTCAGAAGCAATCCGAGCTCCACCGGTAGTGATCGCTGTGGAATAAACCGGTGAAACAACTGGTTTCTATGACATGTAAAAGCGTCAACTTTGTTTCGGCGATCTATGCGATTAGCAATTAACGGGGTTTTTCGTAGATAATGACGAGGAGAACGATACTGGTAATTTTGGTGAACAACAAATAAAGGAGAATACTGCTACGCAAATCTAGATTCGGTAATGACAATGAACGTCTCATAGAGGTTATATGCAGTGCGATTGTAGTTATGACGTATGATGCGTGCGGATTAGTTTTGAACAGATTATAATCCCGAAGTGAGGTATTCCATGCGAAGTTCCCAGTCGGCTGCTGCGCAATCAAATGAAGATCCTACCAGTGACTTATAGAGAAGAAGTTTAAGGGATGAAGCTTAGAATGTCGTGTTACTTGTTTTTAGTTTATTGCGGTTTTTCACAGCAATAACATTGCGCTCAGCTCACCAAGTACTCAAAGGGGAATTATTCTGCACTTCATCCTGATCTTTCTTTTTCTGCGAGCGGAATAGCATTTCTGTGATCGATGCGATGATGTGTTGGCGACGCATTATTTGACGATTTTATCGGAACGTGGCTCGACCAATGGAAGATTAAAATCGGTTTCCTAAAAGTCTATAATGTGTTGCCCTGGCGTTTAAAAAGGCTGGCAACCTTTTTATGCGCCGCGGAAACACATCACAGACTTGCCGGAAAACTCCATCACCTTTGACTGGTAACACATGAGTCATGTGGGCAACCTTCTGCCTACATGACTCATGTGTTACCAGTCAAAGGTGATGGACTTTCCAGGCAAGCTGATAGACACATCAGATATGGCTCGAGCCCCGCTCGAAGAGACAGACATAAACAGCGTTCCTTCGGTAATGAAAGTATCCAGCTATACACAAGGCTGCTGGATGGTCCTACATGTGGGTGACAACTTCTCAGAAGTAAAAGCACATAAGACAACAAATGACGTCTGCAAATTTTAAGGCGAAAGCCTTATATGTCCCATTACTCGAAGAGGGGTCGGCGTTGTGCCCGAAAGATGGCCATAAAAATACATCATCAAGCACGCGCCGCTCAAGGTCAAAGCGGACGCGCCTCAGAAATAAAACACAAAGAAAAGCACAGCGACGCAGATGCTTCATCCCGGAAGCCGTGAAGTCGGCGGGGGCGCCGCGCCTACGCAGTGGGGGAGCGTGACGTCACCGCCGGAGCGCCGTGTGCAAAACGAATACGTGGCGTGCTGCTTGTAGGAAAGTGCTGTGTGTAGGAATGCTTTCGCATTCCTAGACGTAAGCAGCCTTAAGTGTCTTCGACGTGTTTTTTTAATCCGCCTTTGTCAAAGTAGATGGCCGAAAACATCTTCGCCGGTATATTTTGATCCGAACTGTGAAGACAGAGCCTTTATTATAAATACCAACTTTTTTTTTTTTACAGGCAGTCTGAGTAGGTTGGGGTTCTATGAAATTTGAAAACACCAGCAGTTAACTTGGTGCTAAAAAAATGGGGCCGCGTTTTTACCGTCAAAACCGAAACAGAAATAAATAAATATATTCCGTTCAAAATTTATGGGGGGAGGGAAGGGAAGACAGAATCGTAATCTAATAAGGCCATGTATTTGGACTCCGTCTTTATGAATTCACTGGGCTACGATGAGTCAATGGTTAGAAAATCGATTACGTTAGAGATATGAGAAAAGTATAGCTTAGATACTTAGATAGTTTGCACTTGCAGATTATATGGGTGTTCTGGTTATATATTTTCAATGTATGTATACTCTAGTTACAAACTTTACCTAGTAGGTTTCTTTTTTTAATGAAAGAGAGATGCAGCAATATTCCATCGTTTGCGTTATGCTTTCTTGAAGCAGCGGTAGATTGCATGCTAAATGATCATGACAGCGAAACGCACAATAAACAATGGCTTCTTGT
Source organism: Ixodes ricinus (assembly GCA_037355805.1). Taxonomy (NCBI): domain Eukaryota; kingdom Metazoa; phylum Arthropoda; class Arachnida; order Ixodida; family Ixodidae; genus Ixodes; species Ixodes ricinus. Next base: position 20,030 of record JAZHYW010018790.1, on the reverse strand, counting down.
CTAGAACTGCATATGCGGTGGCCGTTTATTTGTCCCTGTGCCTCGATGCAGCAGCTTTTTTTTTTCTCACTCGCTCCACAATTACACGAAGAGATAGAGGTACTAACATATAAGGGGCGAAATCGCCTTAGCTACCAAGATGCTAAAAACACCATGCGCTTTCAGGCAGGGGATTTTTACACACAGGTTGTTTCTAAAGCGATGGGCCCAGCAATTTTCCGCTATCTTCTAAATAAATACCAAAAACTTTAAGCAATTAAAAATACGCTTAAAAATAATATTGACGCGATTACTCACTTTAAAGAAAACAGACTCAACGAGCGGTCACCAAGCTTGCCATACTTTAAATAAAACAAAATAATCGTTTTAAATCTTGACTTCGCTTGGCATCGAAACAACATATTGATTGTTTATAACAAACGGATTTGAAACAAATTAATGACTCAAAATAAACTACAAATTATTCAACTTTAAGATCGAATGAATCATAAAACACAAGCAGAATTATAATAGGAAAAAAGTTTTTGCAAGAACTATTTGCTCATACTATTTTAGAAATAAATGCCAATCTTATTTACTACATATCCATTTTATTAAATATGATACCACTCACCGCAATCGACGTTTACGTAAAAAATTGCGCAAAGGAACGCCAGCCGATAAACTTCAAGCATAGTGAGTAATGTCTGTAATACAAAAACCGCACAATGAAATTATACATGAGCAAAGGTTTGGGGTATACATAATGAGTTTACACTCTCTTTTTTTAATGATTCGGTCATTGACAGCGTAAGTACAAGCAACCTTTCAAAAAGAAATTGCTACATGCCGCGTCGGTTAATGTACTTACCTCAAGATACAAAGATTCCGCAATTTTACAACGTGTAATATGACGTCAAAGGTATATTAAAGGATAATTCACTAAAAAATAAACTTCCTTCAGACAAAACTTTATCACAATTATAGAGGCCAGTTAGAAAATGTTGAATATTTATCGCACATAAATCTGAAGAGCAAATTTAATGGATCAAGTTTACTTCGACTTTTTGTTTTTGTCCAGACAGCGGTCTTTATGACTAAACTCAAAGCAGCAACCAAAGACAAAATTTAAAAATTCGTGGTATAAAAACTTGTGTAAGGATGTAAGTAGTCCCGCTACGAAAACAAGCGCCCGCGCAGCGCATCCAAATACGTGTACCTGCGACAGATGTTTTCTAAAAACTACTTCGGTTACAAGATACATTTTCTTCTAAACACCTCGCTGAAGGCGACCACTCGCACTCATAGAAACAGGCGCTGTCAACGAGCTTCGCAGTGCGTGAAATCGTTGACCGCAAACGCCGTCAGCCATGTTCATTATTCGTTTGAAACTAGAGCGGAAAATACGATCTCGTTATATTTTTGAAAACAACAACTACTCTATTTATATATATTGTTTCTAAAACAGAACAACAAGCCAATTGAAAGAGTACCGGTCAACGTTACTAGAACCCTCAGTTGGGAAACTCACCGCTGAAACCCGGGCGGCTGGCGTCCACCGAGACCGAGCTAAATACGACAACAGCGCCACTCTTTATCATTTGCCTTAACTGGGGTCACCTTGAGCTTTTAGAAAGCATGTTTTTGCGTAAAAACCAACGAAAAAAAACTCTTTTGTAGTAACTTTTATTGGAGTTTAGTACAAAATGAAGGGCGCGTGTTGTTTTTTAGAATCTTTAGTTTGCAAGGTTTTGCAGTACAATTTATATTGTTTTTATACAACCATGCCACAGCGGTGATTTCAGGTAGCGCGTCCCAACCTAGGCACATATTAACCTCGGTTGTAATCCGCGGCGCGTCCGCTTGGGAGAGGGAGGTGGCACCTCTGAAGCCCCTTCCACCGTATCTGTTTCAGCGCCAAAATGGCCGATTAAAGCTGAAATAGAAGTCACGTGCAGTTCCTCGAGTGGCCGCTGCAGGAGAAATGGCGGCGTTGTGATCGCCATTAGCTCGGTTCTCGAGTACGGATCGGTGCCACTTTTTCAGAGCAGTGTCTATGGCAGTTTCCCAACTGAGTGGTTCTAGTAACGGTGGTACCGGTTCACGGTGAAGCAATTTCACAACGAACATTTCACACGGCAATCATCTCTCCAACCAAGGATAGCCGAGAACTAGAGTGAAGCTAGATACGATCCTGGGCGGCGCCTAGAGGGGTCTACCTCCACCTAAATTACGTCTAACTGTGTAAGTATTGCGCGAAAACAAATTAGTTTCCGTTGGAAAACGTCTAGAAAAAGTACGTGTCCCAAATACGCCGTTTAAGGAACAATTTTTGTTTTCATTTCAGTGTCCCTTTCAGGTTCATAACATTATTAACACCAACAGGTCGGCTGCACTGTCCTCATTATCCCCACAAGTCTGTTTTACCAAGTCTACCAAGTTTGCTGATACATTAACACATGCTTTGAAACGTGATTGTAAAATTCCGATATTAGTTTTCGAGGCATGGCGACGTGGTTGCGCAATACATTCGATAGGTAGACAGAATTTTCACAAGCTCGGTATTCCTTAAGCTCGAAACAAATCGCGTCAATATAGAACGCGAACGATGAGCAAATACATCGCTCGCCGGATTTTAAAGAGTACAGCGAGCATGGCAAGAGTGGGGAAACAAGTTGAGAATAATATTTCTTAAAAGAGCGGCCAATGTGGCGGATAGGAAATTCAGTTTTCTAATAAGAAACCCGTGATGGGGTCTAACAATATTTATTAAGAGGTGAGCCTTACCTGTTTCTGGAAGCTCCTTGGAGACGAAATCCTCGAGCACGTCGTCTTGTGAATGACCGAGACTCGCCGAAGGGGGAATGGTCAAATATATACAACTCAGTCCAGCAAGAACAACGCAAAGCTACTTCCGGAAAGAAGACAAAGAAATGAAATGGGTAGACACTTGAGTCAACAGCAACGTACGAAAACCTTTGGAGAAGGCAAGTGTTTTATGTTTTAATTGTGATTACCACGGCCATTCCGCAAGACATTAGTCTTAACCATAAAAGTCAAAAGTTATCTTACAAAGGTCAGCGTACTGGCATGGCGAAACGCTGGCGGCGAGTGAATAAAAATAAAGAAGAATGAAAAATAATACTTTCCATGAATGAGAAAAGACAACCACTTGGCTGTACAGTCGGTGCTTTGAATTGATACATGTGCGTTGTCTCAAATTACTACGTGATTCTTGCGTAGTTCACGAGTTTCTATGGCTACGCACCGATCCAACGTCATTCTAAAACATAACTCGTCTGATTCGTCCCTAGAAAAACAAAACATAAGTCGACGCGATGGAAATGTACGAAGAACTCATATACTAGGCACGAACTTGCTGAACTTTACTGGTTAACATCATTGTGCAAGACCTTTTGTAAGCGGTGCAAGAAGATTAAAATTCGAGAACATAAAACGTATTGCCATAGCTTCGAGTGGTTGTTTAACGGAGAGGTTACATAATAGATTACGCTCCTTTTTCTGGCTGCAATGGACTGCGGAAGCAGAGAAGCTTAATTGTAAAAGAGCTGATTTCTGAATGGTTGGAAGTATACAAGTCTATCAGTTTAATAACGTTAGGCTGCACAGTACAAACTGCTTCGCAAAATTCACGTCGTGAAACAAGCAAGGTATCACTCTACTGAAACACTATACATTCAGGAATTACATATTCAGTCATTAACATAAATTATTAAAGCACATGATAAGATTTACATGTGTTGACCTTTTTAAATTTTTGGCGTTTTTTCTAAATAATATTAATAATAATAAGCAATCAATAAATCAATCAATAAGTGTTTTTATAGTGTCCAGGAACAACCAATCGGTCTTAGTGCTGGCACACTTAAAAATACAGCAAGAACAACATAACACACACATACACCCGAGTGCAGGAGGGGAACGTAGTTCAACAGTCTGAGAATAACAAGTACGAAAGACACTCAAATCAACAAGGAAAATCAAAAGCACAAAACAGACACATCACCAGGAGTCACCAGGAAATACTAATATATAATATTAATAAATAGGAATAATGATAATAGTAAAATAATAATAATATTAATAATTATATAATAACCTATTATTGGAAAACGTTAGCGCAAACATAAAGGCAGCTTTTATACTTTTATCAAGATGCATCATATATTATCATCGTCATACATGCAACAAATACGGTCCCTGTATCTTGCAGTTATGCTTAAGATAGTCGCCATACATGCAGCCATCAAAGCTTCCACTTAGGGTGTCATGTATACGCTGAGGTTATTGGTTGTTCGTGACACTTGAGAGCCCAAGTACTCCAGCACACAAGTTTGCCAGTTGAAATTCGGTCGTTCCGCTTGAAAGTCGCCGATCAAGGACTGGCCGGTCGAGTACTCGCTCACCGATTTTCCGTTGTCACGGACCAATTTATCTGACAGATACCGATGCGAATCCGTGCAAATGTAATGAAGGTCGTTGATCACTATTGGCATCGAACAAATCAAGTGGATGTCCAAAAGTACAAAGCAAATCTGAACCTCCATCGCCTTCGTTCGGAGGCTTCTGAAAGCTACTCACTTCGTTGACCTTGAAAGTGAAAAGTTGCATCAGAGAATCTCGAAAGCATTGCTGGTGCGTGCGCTCGTGTTCAGACAGTAGTGGCGTGACGCCAGAGCTCGCGGGCCCGAAGCTCGATCGCCACCAGCGCACGACGGGACGTTGTAGCCTACCACATCAAAGCACTGTCGTACGCGAGTAACAACAGAATTCTGCCTCCGCCTTTCACGAAGAGACAATCTTCGCTGCGGGTGCCTGCTCAGGAGGACCGTGGTCACCCGTCGAAAGTAAAGAAACAAAGACAGTTGGGTGCGTCCGCTTTCCCGCTTCCCCCACACCCCGCGTGGCCGTGGAAGGACCACTGGGTTACAGTGTTTTAGAGAGGAGTAGTGAGTCCCCATGCTTGCAGGAAGGGTGTTACTCTTTCTGTGGATGATAGTAGAGGGCGCCACGGCCGACTTCCCTAAAGTTATCCCGCCCCGCCGGTAGCGCTCCGTTGACTTGTGCGAAGTTCTGTGCTATCGACCACCGTTTCAATTCAATTTCTTTAAAACTATTATTTCAGAAATCATATGTTCGATGGGTGTAATAAAACTGCCTATTATTCCCGAGCTTTACTGCTGCCTTGTGGTTCTCTAATTGAGTTAAGGAAGAGGGAGGGGGTGCAACGAATTTAAAGATTAAAAGAATTTGCATCTCGTCATTTTTACGTTGTTTGTGGAGGATATAATGCTTCTCGGTGTCTTGGAGACAGTGCCACCAATCTACGTGGCCACTGTGGATGGGGTGTTAGAGCACCAAGCGACTAGCCGTTGAGACAAAACCTTCAACGGTAATTGACTGCATCATAGAACCTGGCAAATATGTATTTTTTCTCGAATTTAAAACATAATGCAACATGTTTTCTTGCGTGTTCTGATTTACCTGTCTTCAAGGGTTAATCGAAAAAAATATTTGCCAAAATCGAAGATGCTTTTTTTGTATAGCCACACTAAAATTGCACAATTTTGACTTTTTCACTATTTCGAAAATTATTGGCGCAATGCAAAAACCACTCACAATAATTCAGCGCTAACGTTTTTGTAAAAATTAACAAGCACATAAAATACCATCTACAGCAAGTTGTCAGGCTAAAAAAAATATTTCTAGGATGTCTTAACAGCTCGCTGAAATTTTCATATATATGAAAGAGTTGCGCACGAGTTCAAGTTTGTGAATTTGTTTTGCTTTAAATATATAATTATTAAACTAAGTCAAACAGCTTCAAGTAGACCGGTTGGCTTGCTTTGTATATGGTGATGATGATGATGATAACTTTATTTTAATAAGGGTGGCGCCATGGCCTCATTGAGGGAAGGGGAACATGGGGAGGAAAGGTTCACATTCGGTGGTGCACTCCTGCCGAGCGCGCGAACTCCCATAGGGAGAGTAGCGTGTCCCTCGCCTGTGCCTCGTTACCCGGTGTGATCCAGTCCTGTAAAGTGTGGATGTGAGGCGCCCAGGTGTTCGGCTCTTTTGTCTCGCAAGCCGGCATATTCCCAAAGGAGGTGCCGGATCGTCGGGCATTACGCCGGGGGGTTGCACGTACAGTGCAGCCAACAAGTGCAGCGGGCTCCGAAATTTCCGATAGCGCTTGGTTCGGGTGGGCGGCCCTCCGTCTTCTGTAGCTATGCCACCATGTGAGTATGTCCTCGGTGAGCGCAGCTCCTGCGGGCCTTGTGTATTAGCACGTTTGCCCCCTGGGTTAACTCTATGGGTCTATTGCTTGTTCAAAGTTTTATGCGCAATGCATGAACAGCTTCATAAAGCGACAAGTTCATCGAGGAGAATTAAGCACCTTAATACCTGCGGTTCGTTTTGTAAGAAAGCGTTGGTGGATGTGCTAACAAATAAACGAAACTTGTTTTATTTTACCTCAGGGTTACTACCGACCGGTGCTAATAGTTGGTTGCTGAAGCGTCACGTACCTGGGTTTCATTTGTCTTGCATTACGAGGTACATTCAAACAATTAATCCTTGAACATTAACACTTAGTTAATTTACTTTCTTCATAGGATCGCGTATTTTCTGTCCTTATACTCAATTATCTCGGTTTGCAGTAACTGCACTTTAGTTAACTTTTATCCTTGCAAAAAAACAAACAAAGAAACTTGCAACGTTATTTTGTTTTCAAACCTGATCTTCCATCCGCTTTTCAGAGGTATTCGTGGATGTGGCTTTACATTCATGTCGAAGCAAACTGTGATGATATCGTCGAAGTGTCGTATTCGTTCGTGGGTATCGCAAATGCCTTTATGCACGTCTAGTATGGAACAAATATAAACACGATTATATACATTTTATGACAAATAATTCGAAGACCTCTATCTTGCATTTAAATATACGTTCTGTGAAATGTAAAACGGATAGTTTTATTACACTTTTACACCAGTTTTGTTTTATGTTTAAAATAATAATGCTTTCAGAAACATGGTACCAAAGCGAAGACGACGTTCTTATCTTATCTGGCCACAATCTTTTTTCTTGAACAGGAGTGGAAAAGAGGTGGCGGGGTTTGCATTTATGTCAAAGAAGATATTCAGTGTGAAATACTTTGCCCATTTAATGAAATCACAGATGACTATGAGATTCTAAGTCTGAAACATGGATGCCAGCTACTATCTGTGTTGTATCGTCCTCCCAGCTGACAATCTGAATAATTGCTTGCATTTTCTTGAAAAATATTTGGACTTTGTTAGTGGTAATAACTATTTGCTTGTTCTTGGTGGTGATTTCAAATGTGAATATTTTGGAGAACTCGTCTGTTTCGTTGCGATGACAAAGGACACTCAGTAGTAGCGGGTTTTACAATGTCATTTTGCCCCATACTAGAATTACCTGATTCTACATCAACTGCTATTGATGTTTTCATTACAAATATAAACACTGTTGTTGCCAGCGCAGGTACAATAAGCGATAAGCGATAATTTACCTATATTTTTATGTTTTAAAATTCAACAATTATCCAGCGGCGCAAGTAAACATCTTACTTTTGAACCTGTGACAGACCGCCAACTGTGGTGTTTTCGAAGCACAGTCATGAAACTAACTGGAGCCCTGTATTCCTGAGAAGAGTGCGTGAACAGCGGGTATGATGGAGTTCATAAGTACATTCACTGCCAATTTACGTCGCATCTTTTCCGTACAAAACTGTCACGATTAAAAGCGAATAAGAAAACCATGGGTTACCCCGTTTATTTTAGCAATGATACGGAAAAAATCGATTATATCAGACCTACTCTGGTCAGAGACGACGATGATAATACTGCGTTCAAAAAATATCGCAATCAACTTACATCTACACTAAAAAAGGCAAAGTCGGATTATCACAAATGTCTCTTTCATGCCGCGCACAAAAAGAGCCCCGCCATTGTATGGCAGTCCATAAACACAGTACTTCAGCGTAATAATAAAACAATCAATATATACGCTTTCGATATCTGGTGAAAATGTGTCAGGGAATACCGCTCTCTGATTATTTTAATCGCCATTTTACAAACTTACCTATCCGCGCTCACGATGTGTGCTTCCTCGTCTATCTCAGAGTCGAGTAGACGAATCTGTTTTCCTGGCCCCTACTGAGAGTCAGTAGTGTTTAATGTATGCATGAGAGCTTAATAATAGCAGAAGTCACGACATTGATGACATACAGATACAAGCCCGTCAAATTTGTGATTGATATAATTGCCCCAATGTTAGTATATAGATTTAACTTGGCCTTGTCGACTGAGAAACTCCCAGATAACGTGAAACTTCGCGAAAGTTTCTGTTTTGCATAAGGGGGGTGATAACAATGTAATTACAAATTATAGGCCAATATCTCGTTTCTTTACGCATATTTTCCAAGGGCTCAAACAATTAGTTTTGCTCATGTTTAGACAACTTTTTGATAAACATTCAGTGCTGACTGACTTCCAGTTTGGCTTCCGTAGGAAGTCTACGGAATGCGCCTTGTTAACGCAGAAGGAACTAATATTAAAAAAGATATAGAGCAACGACAAATGACACAATGACTTTGTATTAACTTTACGCTTTCGACTCTCTTCACCATGCAACGCTCCTTGATAAACTTTCCTGTTATGGTGCAGCGGGGCACGTCTATGGTACTCATTCAGTCATATCTACAACATCGCAAACAGTGTGTCTCAATAAATGGTTATACCTCATCTTTGCATCTATTGAAGTCTGGTGTTCCGCAGGGCAGCATACTTGGCCCACTTCGTTTAATGTGTACATAAATGACATCGTCAACATTTGTCAACACTAACGTTTTATAATGTATGCAGATGATTATAGTATTTTTATTTCTGCGACGAATATCGACGAACTGAATATTAAAGGTAATGTTATCTTAGAAAATTTTCTTTTATGGTCAGAAAAATGGTTTCGAAATAACTCACTACCAACACAAAAGCGATTCTTTTTAGACCTGTAAATAAACATATTGATGCTAGTTATGCTCTTAAGATTGGTGACAGGAAATTGAAATAGTAAGTCATCATAAACGCTAGGCAAAATTTTTCAGAGCTTATGCAATGGGATCATCAACAACAATGTCTAACTCACAAACTGGCAAAGGTAGCTGGCATCATCGGTCACTGTCGCTCTATTTTGCCTACATAGTTAAGATTCAAATTTATCATGCAATGTTCGACTACAAATCAACTACTGCCATTTAGTTTGGGGCACTACGACCAAAAGTAACGTCAACAAACTAATAACTATTCAGAAAAATATTCGTTTCATTGCTAATGTTCCGTATGACTCACTTGCTGATGCATTATATTTGAGCTACAAATATCATACAATTTTCTTGTATTTATGACTATCGTCCGCTATTTTCTTAAGCCTTTTCAACTTTGGAGTTTATTGCTTTTTTGTCACAGCTAGCGAACCTGACTGAGGCCGGCTATTGAAAACAGGCCTTTAAAAGGCCTGTTTTCAATAACCCGCGTCGAGTGTCTTCAATGTTCGTCATAGAGAATTCTGGAAGGTTCCCCATTTCCGTACAAATTATGCACTGCAGTCTCTTGCTCATAATCTACCTACATTGTGAACAACATTGTAATGAACCGCATCGATATTCATTGTATAACTAAAAAACATTGCGTACTTTTTTGGTAGTTAAATTGACGAAAGAAAATTGTTCTCTAGTCATCGATGATTTAAAATTTTATAGGAATGTTTTAAATTGTTTGATTTGAATATTGTAAGAAATATTTAGGATTGTTTAAATATGATTCTGTTCTCTGTACATGCAAGGGCATCGGACCCAGTCAAGCTAGCTTCTGGTAGCTTTTTGTCCGGTGTCCTCGGCATAATGTTGCTGAAATAAAGTTCAAAGTGCAAAGTGTGCACGCCGAAGGATGATACAACATGTTAAACGGGAAAGATCCTACATATATAAAAATTAGCTATAAAGAAATCGTCTGATGCAGAACCCTCAGAAACTTTTTTTTTTCGAAATGACAATATAAGATTTATTAAGAAAATCTTTAGCATTACTTAATATAAAATGTCAGTAATACATTAATCGAGAAATTATTAAATTGCACGTTGACACTATTTTGATGCTTCTTATTTTTATTTGCAATGCGGGTAACAAAGGGCGCCTGGACTAAATAAGGGTGCTTTCAGATAGGTAGGCCTTCAAAAGGCCTGTTTTCAATAGCCGGCGTCGAGTGTCTCTATTTACGCCACGCATGTGAAGGCGGCTTCGTTCAACAATTTCTCGTGGACCTCCGGCTGGCATTTCGTGAGCATCATCTGTGAGTACTGCATACGCCTAGTGCTCCCCGCGTTTCGATGGCTGAATCATACAGCTTAAAGCGAGTGTTGTGCGCACAAATAGATTCAGAAAACTACCCGACGACAACGGACTATATCATATTGTCAACGCGTCTCTTGGATAATGTGATGTCATAATTAAAAAAGTCAAGGCGCGTATCAAGATGATTAAAATAGTTCTTGTTGTGTCATTGTGTCCGAGTCGAGTGCCGTGTGTCTGTTAACCTTATCGTCACTCTTTCCTATCTATAGCGCGGCTGCTATCAGTATAAAAGCAGCCGCGAGCGTGTCTACGTTTCGACTTGTATTCTTGGAAGCAAAGAATAAACCACGCTTCACCGAGTTCTTCCTCGAAGTTAAAACAGTGGCGACGAAGATGGGATGGCTGGGAAGACAGAAGCAAGCACTGTCATCTGCAACAACGGAAGCGCCTTGACGGAGGACCACGATATGGCTTCGTGCGGCGGCCGGTTTGAGCAGTTCATCGAGGATGGGAACGAAGACTTCGAGTCGTACGTCGAGCGGCTGGAGCACTATTTTTGAGCAACGAAGGTGAGCGACGATTTGAAGGTCTCGGTCTTCGTAACGGCCATCGGGAAGCAAGCATACCGCACGTTGAAGACGCTGTTAACCCCAGTGAAGCCAGAACAGAAGGACTATGCGCATCTGGTCATGGTCCTGAGGGAGCATTACGCTCCGAAGCCGATGGTGATCGCCGAGCGATTCAGATTCAACCGGGGGCCCAGCTTGAGAAGGAAACGGTGGCGACATTTACGGTGGAGTTAAAAGGCTCGCGGCCACCTGCCATTTTCGGCAGTTCCTGGATGAAGCACTCCGGGACCGTTTTGTCGCGGGACTCAAGGACCAGACAGCCCAAGCAGAGCTTCTAAAAAGAAAACTCTAACTTTCTCGGCGGCGTGCGACATTGCCAGAAGCATTGAACTCGCAAGAGCAGAGACCAAGAAATTTCAGCCAGCAGCTCCCGGAACAAGTGGAGGTGAACGCCGTCCAACGTCTCGTCCGAGACAGGAACGTCGGAGCGGCTACCATGAAGGCAACGACGGCAGTCACCACGGAGACGTCCGAGGCGTCACGCTGTTTCCGCTGTGGGGCACCCCATGCCGAGTCAAGTTGCCCGTTCCGGAAGTACAAGTGCCGAGTTTGTAGACGAGTGGGACACCTGGCAAGGGTCTGCAAAGCAACGTCCTGTTTGGTGCAAGCCGTGGACGACGGTAGTGGTGAGGACAACGTTTGGCTGTACAACATTGGCTCTTGCAATGCTAGCAAAGAGGGTTACACCACTGAAGTTCGTGTGGCGGGCAGAAGTGTGACGATGCAGGCGGATACGGGAGCGTCGGTTTTCATTGTGCCTGAACAGTTGTATAAGCAGTACTGGCCGGGATTGTCTCTCGCAAACTGTCGCCTAAAGTTGAAAACTTATGGGGGCGTGCCGTTGGAGGTTATTGGGCAAGTTGATTGTACCTGTGGAGCACAATGGGCAGACCATGGTGTTGTCGCTTGTAGTGGTGCGAACGCCGCAGAAATGTGACACCTTGTTAATGGGCCGCGATTGGCTAGAGGCGTTAAGGCTAGACTGGATGAGAGTGTATGGTGTTAGTCTAGACAAAGTGGCAGCGCTGATTGAACGATTCTCGGAAGTGTTTGAGCCTGCGCTGGGATTAATCGCGGGCAGTCAAGTTAAATTAGTGTTGAAGGACGACACAACCCCAGTTTTCTGTAAACATAGAACTGTGCCATTCGCTTTAAGAGAATCAGTAGAGCAAGAGTTGCATTCGCTCGTAAAGACCGGAGTCCTTGGTCCTGTTCAGCAGAGTGAGTGGGCAACTCTGTTGGTCGTCGTTCCTAAACCGAATAACAAAGTAAGGTTATGCGGGGACTATAAGGTAACGCTGAACCCGAACCTCAGAACAGACCATTATTCCTTGCCGGTAATGAAAGACGTATTTGCAACGTTACACGGTTGCAAATATTTCACGGTACTTGATCTTTCTACGGCGTACCAGCAGCTGCAACTGCACCCGGATTCTCAGTCACTGGTAACTGTAAGCACGCATATGGGTTTGTTTAAGTATACACGCCTCCCATATGAAATCACGAGTGCACCGTCTATTTTTCAGGCTGTAATGAACGAGACATTGAAGGGCCTTGAGAGAGTGTCGTGCTACCTTGACGATGTGTTGATAGCCGGAGAAACGTCTGAAGAATGTTACCGGAAAGTGGAAAGCGTGCTGACAAAGTTCAAGGAGCGCGGTATCAAATTAAAAAGAAAATGCAAGTTTCTTGAGACGTCGGTGGCTTACTTGGGTCACGTAATTGATAAGCAAGGAATTCGGCCTTCCGAGGAAAACCTACGCGCTTAATCAAAGAGGCACCAAACCCTCAGAACAAACAACAGCTGCGAGCATACCTAGGGTTGCTGAATTTCTACGGGAAATTTGTTCCGAACATGTCAGCAGAGCTGAAGCCACTTCACCAGCTACTAAGTGAAAGCACCAGGTGGGATTGGACCGGAGTGGAGGAAAAAGTGTTCCAGGAAACAAAACGGTAGCTGACGCGCGAACGAGTGTTGACTCTACTATGATCCTGAAAAGGACCTCGGTCTGGTATGTGACGCGTCGGCATACGGCGTAGGCGCGATACTCTTTCATAAAGTGGGTACTGAGAAGAGGTCCATCGCTTTTGCGTCTAGGACGCTTAGCAAGGCGGAGCAAGGCTACGCGCACCTTGAAAAGGAGGCGCTTGCAGTGGTTTATGGCTTGAAGACAATTTCACGAAATTTCGCATCTCTTGACCATCAACCACTGGTGGGAATTCTGGGCCATGGTAAGCCGATTCCTGCAATGTCAGCAGCACGCGTGCAGCGTTGGGCTTTATTGCTTGCCGCTTTTGACTATGTTTGGGTGTATCGCAAATCCAGTGATATTGGATATGCCGACGCGCTTTCACGGCTACCGCTGCCAAACAAAGATGAGGAGGCAGATTGCGTCCAGATTTTTTTGGCGCTGGACGAAGCTCTCGCTATCGGCAAAAGTGATAAGACGGGAAACGCGAAGAGAGCAGTTATTGTCGAAAGTGCTGTTCTACACACAAAACGACTGGCCTTCGAAAGTTACAGAGGGTTTGCTAGCGCCTTATTTTGTTAGACGCAACAAACTGTCAGTTGATCAAGAGTGCGCGACTTGGGACAGTCGCGTAGTGGTTCCATTGTCACTGAGAGGCAAAGTGTTGACAATGTTGCACGAAGGTCATCCGGGGATGACGCGAATGAAAATATCCAGGGGTCACGTCTGGTGGCCTCTGTCTAACGGAAGGTATAGAGCAAACAGTGAAAGAGTGTGGCACGTGTCAGCTGTCACAAAATGCTGCGCCTAAGGTACACTTGTTGTCGTGGGGTTGGCCTACGCGTAGATGTAAGAGTGAATCTAGACTGTGCGTATCGCGATCAACAATGGTTTCTTGTGCTTGTGGACGCCCATTCTAAATAGATTGAAATGTTTGTGTGAACAGCTCAAGTAGCGAGAAGAGCGTGGAAAAACTGCGCAGCGTGTTTGCGGCATACGGGCTACCGGAAGAGGTAGTAATCGATAACGGACTCCAATTCACATCAACAGAGTTTGAACTCTTTTGAGCAGGAATGGGGTCCTACACAGCAAGTCTCCGCCCTACCATCCCGCCACCAATGGCAGCGCGGAACGCTGTGTACAAACCGTAAAAACACCTTTGTTCAAGCTAGTGATGGACGAGCAGAGAAGCGGCCATGCGAGGTCGCTGCAGCATCGCATACACCAATTCCTGTTTAGTTACAGGAACACCCCCACCGGGACGACTGATAAAACTCCTGCCCAGCTGTTCCTGTCGTGGAGGCCCAGAACAAGACTGAGTCTTCTGCACCCCGACATCGAAAAACGAATGAAAAGAAACTCGAGCGAACCAAAGAGTCTGCGGACCAGCACCGAGCGGCCTGGAGGAGTTTTCTGAAGGTGACCGAGTTATGGTAAAGGGCCTACGGGCCGGGGATACCAAATAGCTGACGGGCACAGTAAGCAAGCGCGTGAGGTCCAGCTACTTATCTGGTTCGTGTCGGGGAGGAAGAGCGGTACATTCATGCAGGCAACCTGCGGCCGAGATCATGTCAAGCTGATCTGTGGACATCTAACCGACTGGATTCGTTTTCGGGCATCGGGACCGACACGGCTACAGCTGACAATAAATCACCGGACGACCATGACCTGGCACAAGCAGGAACGGAGCTGCGACACCAATGTCGCCTGACCCAGACTCCAGCCCCCCAGTACTGGGACTGTTGGTCCCAGTGCCCCACCTATCGGACAACGGTGTCTCCAGACCAGAAGCTCCACCGGCTTCTCCACTCCTGCCTCCGCGCACCACACGACCAAGCCGACCTCCTGAGCGCTACAAGCCGTAGACACCACGAACATTGTAGAGTTGAAGGATTGTTGTGTCATTGTGTCCGAGTCGAGTGCCGTGTGTCTGTTCAACCTTATCGTAACTCTTTCCTATCTATAGCGCGGCTGCTGTCAGTATAAGAGCAGCCGCGAGCGTGTCTACGTCAGGCGAATGCAGCTCCCGGAGTTTCTGTGATGGCCAAAGCGCGGCGCCACTACGTAGGCTTCTTTGTCATACGTCCATCGATACAAGATAACTACTGTTCTCTCTTTATTCAACAGGCCCCAGACTTCTATGCGGGTATTTGCCGCTACACTTTTGAGCGCTCAAGTTGGATGTGTGCTATTGGTTACCATACTAGTAGTGACATATTATTTGTGTACCCTCGTACCTAGCCACGCTCTCCCCATATCCGGTGTGTGGGCCAAAAAAGCAAGAGATTACAACGTATAACACGTAAAATATAGGGAGGCAAAAAAAGAAATTATGATTAAAATGTAAACACTTTCCACCGGCGTGGCGAGAACATAGCGACATTTCCACGCGTACCGGAAGTTCCGCATTTCAAGATGGCGATGCCCTCACGGAAAACCGTGCATGAAAACAAACACGTGAAAAGTGTTCGGCCATTCACGATTGTTACTTTGTTCTGTAGGTCTTTCAACGATCGCGCGCCGCTCGCGCGGTGCGCGGCGCGTTTCGCTCGGTAAAGTTTTGAGCGCATGTTAGCGGGAAATATTTGTTTTTGAACACTGAGTTTGTCGCAATGGCAGTGCCTCGCTCTTACGGAAGGTACTGCTCTGCGAGATGGTGCAATAATTCAAAGGAGAACTCGGAATACAGACAGTTCCGGTTTCCGACAGACGACAGGTAAGCCTCTAAGGCTTGTAATTTTGGAGTCGGAAATGCAAGCATAAAAATATATGCTTTGCAATCTTCCCGACTGAGCAGTCAAATGGATCACGTACGCAAACCGGCCGGAGTTTGATGCTTTGCCCATGAGCAAGCTGCACGAGCGCCGGCTGTGCAGCGCGCACTTCAGGAATACAGCATTTGCGAGCCACAGGAGGATACGTTTGCGGCCGAATGCATGTCCTTTGGTTCAAGTAACCGACCCAAGACTGCAAGAGCTTGTTCCTCCAGGTGAGCTTGTTCTCAGTACAATATTCAGTTAGTTTCATATTTGGTTTGGAGAAGCTGATCTGTTATGGTTATATTATTCAGAATTTTTATGGGGAGCTGCGACTGACCTGCCAGCCCCAGTTCTGGTAAATAATATTTCATATTAGTTTCTGCACTATAATTCTCAAGCTAGGAACGCCCTTCTTTTTATACTAATCTGCTCGAATCTGTTGGCATCAATTTAGTATAAATTCATTGCCTTTTTTCAGTTCGCCCGTCCTCATCATCGCCAACTGCCGCCTCTTTGCAGGGGGAGGCGCAGGTGGAGCCCCACCTTGATGAGGAACTGAGCTTTGTACGTGATGCTTTTTTCTAGACATGAAAGCAATATTGAACGCGCAGCGTCCGTTTGCTGGCTCTATTAGCCAACTCTTGATATTAGTAGCGCCATATTCCGTTTAGTGAACTCACAAGATGCATTCATCCCATTTTTTCAGCTCGCCCGTCCTCACCACCGCCAACTGCCGCCACTTTGCAGGAGGAGGCGCCGGTGGATCCCCACCTTGGTGAGGAACTGAGCTTGTACTGGACGGTTTTTTCTAGACATGAAAGCAATATGGAACGCTCAGCGTCCGTTTAACGGCTCTATTAGGCAACTCTTGAAATCGGTGGCACCATGTTCAGCTTCAGCTGAAGCTTAATGTGAGTTCAATTTCTGAGTAATTTCTTCTCTCGAACAGATATCACCCTAGAGACACCAGTGGGAGCTGCAGGCTCATCGAGGTCCACAGCTGGCACGATGGCAACCCCAAAGAGACAAGGTCGCGGGCCGAGGAAAGAGTACTCACCCCGCACGAAACGTACATTAGATAACCTAAGAAAATCCAAAAACCGATTGCGCAAGAACCTCTTGAAGGCATCACAAAATTTACAAACTTTCTTTTCTTGATTTTTTGAATCTGACACGACCTCGAGTCATCCAGGGCGCATCAAAATTTTATCCAAAGAGGCACTGGACCTTTTGAAGGTGCAGCTGTACTTGCAGCCAATGAACAATTTCGGACGAAGATGTCCTGACGGATTTAAACCGTTTGCCCTTAACCTTTACTTTCAGAGCCCGAGGACTTAAAAGTACCTCGCCAAGTACCTGAGCTTGCCATCGGTTCGATCTCTCAAGAACTGGCTCTCCCAGATTGCCATACACCCTGGGGTTGCCCCCAACCTCATCAAGACTGTCGTTGACCAAATTCACGTTTGGCATCTTAAAGATCAGTGCATGTATTCTGATGTTCGACGAACTCGTTCTAAAAGAAAATCTCTTCTATGACACTAAGTCGGATATGGTGCATGGCTTCGCAGACAGCGGTAAGGAAACAACCCATCAAGTCGCAAATTCAGGCTTGGTTATGATGCTGGCGGGTATTTCTATGCCCTGGGTGCAACCATTGGCTTTCACTCTTTCAAAATACAATACAATACAATACAATAAATTTTATTTTTCCAGAAGTACTCTCAAAGTCAAAAGCATCCCCAGAATGTCTCCAGGATCTGTTGACAGACGTTATTCAAAAATCTTAGTTCCGGCGGGATCTTTGTGAAAGCTGTCGTGTGCGACCAGGGGCCAGCAACTGCACTCTTGCACGCCGGCTGGGTGTCACACCAGATCATCCCTTCTTCCTTGTCGGTGACATCCAAGTCTACTTTCTCTTTGACAACCCTCATGTGCTCAAGTGTACACGTCACAACCTGCGCAAGCATGACCTACAGATTGCCACCAAATTGATCAGATGGAAATACATTATGGACTTCTACAAAAACAAGCACCCTCTTCGATTACGATTGACAAACACACTTACCGACAAGCACATTTATCAGACTTAAGTACAAAACGAGCGTGTTGGTAACGGTACATAAACATGAGAAGCTACACAAAATGGGGACGGACAATGACCCATTCGGAATTAGAAAGGACAATTTGCTGCGCAAGTTTTTAGTGACACGCTTTCTGTTTCCCTTGCAACCCTCCTTTATCTGACTGAGCTGCCCTTGAGGCTCAGGCCACATGTGATTTCCTTGAGCACATGGACCAAATTTTTGATTCACTGAATAGCTCACCTCTGAAATGCAGTGAACGAAAAACGAGATTCGCTCTAAGCTCGTCATTGGGAGATATTAATTTCCTAATGGAGAAAAGCTCATGTATTCCGAAGTGGCAGTTCCTGTCACCACGACGGCCCCACAGAGTAAGGGGATGGCATATTACCATCAATGCCGTCTTCTTACTGTGGGAAGACCTCAGCGGGAACTTTGACTTTGATCACTTACTTACAAGACGGCTCAACCAGGACCCGCTGGAAAACTTGTTCGGGATGGTGCGACAGCAGCATGGGTGTAACGAGACGCCCAATTCCTACCAGTTTGTGGCAGGCCTGAAACACATTTTCTTGGAACGATATTTCAGCTTCCCAGTAGACGAAACTGTGAGGCAGGCGCTGCCACATTGCTGGTGGAATCGAGGCACCTTCCAGTGTCGACTGCAGCCAGCCACCATGCCCGAACCACTGCCAGCCATTAAGACCGATGAGTTTGACCTACCCGATGAGTGATATGACGACCTCATCCAAGAAAATGTTGAATACCACTTCGCTGGGTTCCTGGTGGAGTCGTTTCTTAAAAAACGTTTGTGCCATTTTTGCCCGGACTTGTTGAGTGATGCAAGTGGGGTGCTCACCTCTGAGATGCAGTTTCATGCTCTCCACTAAGCCAGCGCTCCTGGGTCGATTTCCGACTCTTTCTGTCCCCCATCAGATGCATTCTTTCAGTGTTTCAAAATTTTCGAACGAACCTTTCTTCAGAAGATCAACGAGCGCATTCCCTTGCCGAAGGTTGCTGAACGCATGGTACATTCCCTGGTTCCTCATTCCGAAGAACAATTTTGTACCAAAGAATGCGCGAAGCAGTTCCTCAATCCTTACGTTATGTGCGCCTACGTTGGCATATTCGCCTGTTGTACAGGGAACTCCTCACAAAGCGTGCTCTTAAAACACCAGGGCAAAAAAGAGGAAACAATTTGCACCTTAACCGCATCAATAATACAGTTTAATATGGTTTCTGCACACTGTACTGTAGGTATGGAATGTCTTTGCGTGAGATACATGTTAAAGACCGGAGGTTCGCAGTCGTAATGTGTTGACAAACTTCCTTTCTAGATCAAAAAGAGACATCCCATTTCACGGCAGATTGACATCATGCTGTCTAAACATTTATATGAACCATTCAGCTTTGCTTTGCGATAGAACCTAAGAGTCTTTTGTCAGTGCTGACTTGATCAAGCCGTAGTATATCCCTCGTCAAATTTTATTGTTGAGGCCGAGCCAACTGACAGGCATTAATATATAAAAGATATAGGACACCCTATTTGAGAGGTTCAATATCCAGGAGGTCTGCACAAGCCATAATAAAGTCGATGCACTTCCTAATCTGACTTGCGGTCTGGAGACTCGACGTCGTGTTTCAATTCGTGAAATCATTGTAAATAGCTTGTAAACCCTTGTAAATACGTTACTTATGCGCATAGTCTTAATGCGTATATGTTCCTAGAATAGTGATCATATAGACTTTTGAATAGCTCTCTAGGTATGAGCTGTTTTTATAAACTTCGATAATTGCGCAGTCAGTATTTTGAATTGTTACCGCATTCCTGCTATTCAGAACACTGAGTAGAGATAATGCACGTTGCGAGTTCCATATATTGACTTATGCTGTTTTTCATAGCGCGTGCGCATGTTCGTATAGTTACCAGAAGTTTGCACATATTGATATGTATATATGCATATTATGTCCTTCTAGAACAATTTTTTTGCGTGTTCATCACTTTTGTTTTTCTATTGTGTAACGTTTCCAATAATTAAAGAAATGAGCAGATCTGAGTGGAAAACTTGTGGAATAATAGTTTTACCTTCTGTGTTACTTACCGTTCCCATATTTGTACGTCTTTCCGTTCTTCACCACTTCCTTCGTTTAATGCTCGCTCACCTAGGGGTGTTGCATACATTTATGTAAATAACATTATGTAAAGAGTTTATTTTGATAGT
>JAZHYW010018787.1:0-13244 GCA_037355805.1 Ixodes ricinus | reverse complement strand
TTTATGTGGACTTTTACGAGTACCGTATTACCTCAAATGTAGGTCAACTTTTTTCGTTCCCAACTTTTTTGAAGTTAAGGGTCGATTTATAATTGTAACCAGAAAATGTCGACTTCAACAACTTTTTATCCAGCTCGCCGCCCAACGTCGCTTCAGTAGTCGCTGCATTCGAAACCGCATGGGTTGGTTTGTTCCTCAGCTCTTTGCTTTCAGTATGGTCAAATGCATGAGCCCCCGACTGCACGCACACCTTGGCTAAACTCTCTCGTGACTTCACTACTTTCAGAGGTGAGAGAGTGAGTTTGTAACCCCCAAAAACTAGTCTCAGTGAATCGGGAGTCCAAGCTCTCTACCGAGTTCAGGAGTTCAAGTGATTTCCTTAGTATGAGCGTGAGATTCAGTGAGGGGCTGAAGGTGAGTGCAAGTGTGTTGCGAGTTTTAGGACAAATGGAGGTCGATTCACCATTATTCGAATTCTCGGTTTGGAAGACTTTTGGTGCAAAGTTGCGTGGGCATGGCACGACCAAGGGCGAACTTTCCTTTCAGCAACAAAGCTAGAAACTGTTGGCCCCACGACCTAGGGTGACCTTGACCGAGCTGCGGTAACGTCACTTTCGAGCCCATCGTGGCTTATCTTTTGCCCTCGAGTTCTTACAGAGAAGCACCTCCTTTCCCTTCCTAATGGCACCCTACATTTCCTCAAGTCTCCTACCGAGATATCCTAGAACCGTGTCTCTGACAAAGGGCCAGGTCTCTGGGAAAGTGGTGAATTTCCAGTTTTGAGCGGGTTTCAAGTTTGGTGGAAGTTCGGCCCGAAATGAACGCTTCTCCCGGTGCCTCCCCGCAGCCCATGGAGACGGAGGCCAAGGAGGGTCGCATCCGCAGTGCCAAGACGTCCCACCTGCCCCTGCTGCCAGAGCTGGACGTCTACATCCACCTGCTGGTCCTCGTGCACCTCATCGACTCGGAGCGCCTGGACCAGGTAGGACCCAGGCGGCACCCGAGTCCAGGTCTCACCGGCACAATCTCGGATGGCCGAGGGCACTTGCACTGGGACGTACGGTAGAACCTCGTAAATTCCAAGTCGGTCGGACAGCGAAAAGGATTCGAATTGAGCGACCTTTCTTACTATGAAATAAGAAAAACGAAATTACGAAAACTCCAGGAAGCCACGTTGCACAAGGTTGAATCAAACATTATGTGAAGAAGATGCGAAGTAATCATTACGCACGACTGTTGCGCTCGGAATTGACATTGTTGCACTCCACGAAGCCACGGACAACAATCTGCGACGAACTTGTAGAGCGAGGTCCGACGTGGCTCGTCACTGTTATCGCTCGTGGCTGTCGCGATTTCACTTACTGAATTTCAGATCCCTCTCAGTGCCTGCGTAGCAGGAGTGATCATTTTCTTTGATGTTCGAGTACTTGGAGAAGCACATTCCGACAGGCTCACCGTTTCTGTCATTTATGGTCGCGCGGGTTCGCTACGAAGGTTGCCTGCGCTTCTTCCGCCGCGAACCCGCGTGCAGGATTATCTAATTCACGAGGAAAAAGGCTTACCTCTACACACCACGGTGGCATGGGGCGAAAAAGAGGGACGGAGAGTTTGAGTTAAATGGGCGCCGTAAACAATGCCTAAGCGCTGAGGGTCCAAGGAAAAGTCGGAGACTGCTGAGTTCTTGGACTACCAAATAGGAAACGGCTGGTGCCACATTAGTTTTTGTTGCTGAAATATAATGTCAAATAAGAGTGAACTGCAAATACAGGGCAAGTGCCCACTCAAAATTTCGAGGTAATAGCGAAAAAACGGGGGCTGGCACTTGTCCAGTCATCAATTTTACATCTAAATGTACCGTACGTGTTTTCTCAGATTTTACAAATTTGGGAATGGGTGCTTAGTGAGGAATGGGCGGATGCGCAATATTCTGCGGTAGCTGGGAAAGCATGTGCGGGCTTCTCATACTTTCCGGTCATAGTTTCGTGAGAAATTATGGGACCGTAAAAATTCTTTTACTTATCAGGGATTTTGGATAAACTTGTATTAATTTATCGAGGTTCTACCATAGGATCGGTGGCATTGTATAAAAAAAATGGTAATAGCAGTCACTTGTGTCTCGCGGGGCCGCCTATTCCGTTCCTTAAAAAGTGGCCCTTAGCGGTCACAATAACACGCAGAGGCCCACGTCGACTCTCGGAAATGACTTGATCCCCCGTGGGGTTCTCTGCAGGCGGTGAAGTGCTCCGACCAGCTGATGGCCAAGATCCAGGCCCAGAACCGGAGGACGCTGGACCTGCTGGCCTCCAAGTGCTACTTCTACCACAGCCGCTGCTACGAGCTCACGGGACAGATGAGCGCCATACGCAGGTGGGTCTGCCCGGGCATGCTTGGGGCTGTATCCCTCGCTGTCGGCAACACCGGGACCTCCTCGTCACTACGAGGAGGGGAAATGACGTCTTTTCGACGAGGACCAGAGGCGGACGACGCCCCTCTTCTCTCAACAGACAGACTCCCTAAAGTAAATGTTGTGCCCGACATCTTGGGAGGGTGGTGTAACTTGTCTGCAAGCACGATAGGAGTGGTGGATGCAAAATCCGACAGTGTTTCTTGCGTCTATCTTGTTGCAGTTGAAAACATTTTTTAATCTAAACCTTCCAAGATGGTTGAAAGCAGCCCTTCTTTCTGTTGCTTCCCAGCTGCTTCGTCAACTGGTTTCTTTTCTCCGGTCTGCTCGTAGGATGCTAGAGCAAAGTACCGTATTTACCCGAAAATAGGTCGACCACGAAAATAGGTCGACCCCTATTTATTGAGCCCACCGAGAATAAAAAAAAATAATTCGAATATAGGTCGACCATTTTTTTTTTCTAGGAACAGGGGAAAGTTAGGGCAAAAGAAGGAAACAAACCTTTATTTACTGCACTCTCAGCTAAATCACAGGGCGATGTCAAAAACTTAATCATCGTCAGAACTTCCGGACATGTCATCCTCATCCGAAGCTTCGCCAGCTTGGTAGACATCCTCGCAAATTCGCTACAATACCTCACTGACACCGTTGTAAAATGACGACAAGAAAGAAGGTGGAGACAGGCCAAGCGACGAAAGAGCAAATACAAAGACGCGAGCAACGCCAACGCTGAGAGTCCCGTGGGCAACACGCGAGCCGCCGAAAAACAACAAACTAAAATACCTCCGTTTTTCTTCTCTTTTTTTTTTTTTTTTTTTTTTGTGCGCGTTTGCGAGGGACATGGGTTGGAGGGCAAAGTGCATGGCGCATCGCGTTCCTCTTCCTCCCCTTCCCCCTTGCCCAGCGAGGGGGAACGCGATGGCGAAACCCGACGCCCGAAGGATGTGAAGGATGTGCGCGAGAGCCGTGGCCGGCGGCGCGGCGCGGCGCGGCTGTCGGCTGTTGTTGTTTCGGTTGTTTTTGTGCATCAAAAGCTTTTTGAAACATGCCGCGCGGCTCTACCGCGACGCCGGCTAGGTGATTGATAGCTCCAGGGTTTCAAAATTTGGTCCCGAATGTAGGTCGAAATTCTTTGGACACGATTATAGGTCGACCCTTAATTTTTGACAACATTTCCGAAAAAAAAAGGTCGACTTATATTCGAATAAATATGGTAGTGATTGGAGCTAGTTGGTACTTCAACATGATAAAACAGCGCAGAGAACACGGAGGAAGAGAAAAGGACAGCGCTCTTTCTTTCTACCTGTCCTTTTCTTTTCCTTCGTGCATTGTGCACTGTTTTATCATGTTGATGCTAGGGCACTTGAGTGCTTTGGGATTTAAAGGGACAATGAAGACAATTCTATTTAATTTTTTAAATGGTGTTTTTAGGCTTCTTGGGAACCTAGCACGCTGCCTAATTTTTTGTAGACATTTGCGACTCATATTTTTGTGCCTATGAAAGAACTGAAGAAACTGAAACTGAACTATTTCCATTCTCATTTCTGGGCCTCTGGAAATGGAGGTGACGTAGGGAGTGACGTCAAGTGTGAATAGTCTGTATCGGTAGTACTTCGGAGATCGAGACTCTGGTTCCCGCGGAGGGTTATATCAGCGCGGTGGCACGGTCATTTCGTCGAATCTGTCAACATCGACGACAATGCCGCTCTTGCGAGCGAGTTCGAGCTTCCGTTCTGTGACCTAACAACAACGGAACGGGAGTATGTGTGTGGCGGCCTCCGCCATCACCCGACGGAGACCGCACAGCCGGCAACGAGCGGCCCGCAAAAAAGCAGTGAGCAACATTCGCGCGGGCGAGATGAGAGCGGCGCGTTGCCGAAGGGCAGGGACGCGGGGGCGATGCCGAGGGGAAAGCGGTAGCAACCAGGCCGTTTTGGGAACCGGTTCCTCCGCGGGGACGCTCCCCAAGAAGGAGAACATAAACAGCACCATTTTTGGTTTTCACCAAAGTCGGACGTTCTCTCTTTTCGTCGTCAAAGAACACAAACAGCAACCCACATGTGAAAACTAGTGTAGCCCGAACGAATACTGGTCTTCAGTCGACCGTTAGAACAGCCATCTACAGCACCCAAATTTGGCATGACTACCATTTTGCAGAATCCTTTGAGTACCGTGTTCCAAAAGTAAACACGACACCGACATCTGAAACCAAAACCAAACGCCTCCCGCGTGTTCTTTTATTTTTTTTTTTTGCTTATAGTTGCTTGTTGCTTGTTTCGCGTCCAGCGTAGCAAAGAGAAAAACAATTATGCTGTTTTATTTACGGTTTAGTAATCCTTTTCGGTCCGATTTATACTTTTCATGGTTATTCAAGCGGAAATTAGAATAGTATTCCTAAAAATCTCGAACCAAAACGTGACCGAGGGCACGTCTCTCATCTCTTGCAGTAGGCTCGTGCAAATTTTCGCAACTTATTATTATCTTTAGAATGACGTACTACTATTCTATTTCATATCTTCACGAAACACTGGTGGCACTCGGAAATTTTGCGATACTTATTGTTCGCGGTCTATTCAGGTGGGTTAGTTAGATCCCTCGAGTGCACTTCTCAGTGCACACTCGTGCACTGCAGTGAACTGACACATGCGGAGTAGACATCGCAGTTCTGCGTGTCTCGTTGTTGCCTTAGCTCGCCCGCTTGCGGAGGGAAAGACTGTCCGGTGGGATGGTGCTCACGCTCGTGTTGGGTATTTGGAAACAAAAAGGAAGTCTGTGAATGCTGACGTGACAACTATACTTTCCAGATAAAATTTTTTTAAATAATATTGCACGATAGATTGTGACATTTTGACACGCTCTGTATGTCACTGATCTTTTTTTTTTCTTTTTCAATATTTAAGATTGGAGAAAGGATAGTTAAGTATAGTGAGAGAATTTATGTGAGCTATGCTGTAGGCTTTTTTTTATTTCAAATCCATTATTTAGTGGTCACCTTTATATAGGCCTGCACCTATTCCACGGGCACAGTTAATAGTGTAAATTCAAACTTAGCTTGAGCAGCAAAACAGAAGCTTTGAAATATCCTAAACGAATTCGGTTGGATTTTGGGGAGGCTGACAAATCTATTGTTTACATGCTGAGTTTGTTTCGTCATCAAGCTCTGTATATGAAATGTTATCGACATTTATAACCCAATTGTAAAATTGGTTTTTAAGCTGAACTAAGAATTGCGTCGATATATCGCAACCTTTAAACCTTCAACAAAGCATCATTTTGGTGCTCCGAATCGTTCTATATTCTGCCTATTTTATATATGGTTTTGATTCCACACCCAAAATAAACATTCCCAGATGTGGGAAGGTAATGGGGACATTGTTTTTCCATTTCGTTTCGTACATGCGTATCATTTGGTGTGGTTAACTCGTGGTGCTTTGTTGTGAATTATAATTATTTTTTTTTACTTTATATTCAAGCAAGCAGTGATTAACCCTTGCCTAAAACAGCTGGCTGGCAATATTGCACAATAAATAAATGTAAAATACTCGTGAATCTTATCATAGTATTTGTGATGGAATGAAGGAGAATGAAGTGTACGCTCATACTCCGAAAGTCATTTTTGCTGCTCAAAAATGGGCTTTTAGCCCCTTCGAAAGGTGCTCCAAAATGACTCGAGCCAGTCGCATCACTGCATATGCGTACAGATATTAATTTGCTAAGTGCCAAGACTGCATCAGTGACAGGCAGTGCAGAAAGCCTACATCTTTTGTAAATAATAATGCACATACAGTGGAACCTCGGTTTGGGGGTATTCATTGGCAGCCAAAACTGAGTGCTTAGCTGCTCTGCGCTTGCTGACGGCCAGCTCCCACGGAACTTCTCCAACGTGCATTCTGCACCATCGAGATTGCCGGCCTTGGGAACCTATGAGAAATGAGCTTGTTCTAAGTATGCCCGGTGAACAGTGCACTTAAATATGGCATCCAGTGAATATACAACTCTCAAGGGACTGCACCAAAACATCACATAATCTGCGAGTCGTATTATTCAAAAAGCTACGATTACGACATTAGTGCTTGGCCCTATTTGGCACAAAGTATGGTGAACTTTTATATTTACGTCTAAACTAATAGCCTGCTGAGCAAAAAGAGGATAAGGCCCTAAAAAAAAAATAGAACAAATCAAAGTGTGGCGCGATAGAGGCACTGAGAAAATTTTATTTTCACCTTACCTTATTCTCAGCAACGTGGTCAGTAATGTTTTGGGGGTTGCCGCAACTCCTAGAAGCAAGTGAACCATCTCTGCTGTTGGGGGCGTATGGAAATCGTTGAACGCCATCAAAACGTGGCATTTCCACGCATGTCGACACACTCGGCTTGGTGCCGGTGACGCCGTCACTTTTGCCCAAGGTATAGGAATTGTGAAGTTCCCTTTTTGGCGACTCGATCGAGTGACACTGCATCGTGAATGGCAATGTCATGGGCATTTGTCGCGGTCCGCAAGTCGCAATGAGTCTGTATTGACTTGGCACACTGCCTTTCAAGTGAGCACACCAATTTCTACAGGGCGCGCGGAAGTCACAGGTTGAAAATATGCCGAGGCTCAATGCCTTTTCGCTTTCCGAAATCACGGCACGAGCCCGACTGCACAAATCGACCAATCGCAGTACTTCAGCGCCCTCTCAAAAAAAAAAAAAAAAGGAGTGGGGCACGAGAGAAAAGTGGGCTGTGTTGCAGGATAGCGAAGGAGGACGCAATGGTAAGGAGGCGAAACGGAAAAATACCAAACAACTGAAAGTAACACCACCAGCCAGGTTGCCTGCAGCGATGGAGGTTCAATGAAGACACGAAGAACGGCCTCCCACGGGAAGGAGAGAAAGGGAGGATACGTCTGCCGACGCAGCGTGCAGTTTTGTATTTCCCGGCGGTGCGACGCGCCAAGATTGTCGTACGACGCGAAGTGTGTGTATTTGTGCGTTGTGAGATCCCAATTTCTAATACATTGTTTCTATGGAAAGTTTGCCGGGCCTGCGCAGTGTCGTTGTACAATGCGGGACGTTGCATAAACCAGGGACGCACGGTAGTCCTCTACGGGGCTTCTCAAGCTTTTTGATCTCAAGGATCCCCCGTCTTTCTCGGTTGACGATCTCGGCATTGATACAGTAGAGCAATGCAGAAGCTTGGAGATCTTGGAAACAGTATACTAGGGAGTGCCGTGCTCACTTTTTGGCATCGCTGGATGGCCGCGACCTTCTAAAATAATGCTTAAACCCGAAGAACGTTTCACTTGGCGGCAAAAACGGCCGAGGAAATTTGAGAGCTCCGGGAAGCCTGAGGGTATCCTGGGAAAGTTGGTCTGAGAGCCCCTCTGGCGCAGCTTCCTGCACGGGCGTCTGCGCACGGCCACCCTGCGGTCGGACTACGAGGGCCAGGCGGTGCTGGTGAACTGCCTGCTGCGCAACTACCTGCACTACAACCTGTACGAGCAGGCCTCCAAGCTGGTCTCCAAGTCGGCCTACCCGGAGGCGGCCTCCAACAACGAGTGGGCCCGCTACCTGTACTACCTGGGACGCATCCGGGCCATCCAGCTGGACTACTCCGAGGCCCGCAGGCACCTGCTCCAGGCCGTGCGCAAGGCCCCCCAGCATGCCGCCCTGGGCTTCAAGCAGACGGTGGGCTTTCTCAAGGGGCCCTCGGCCAAGAGCGGATTGTGAGGTGGGGCGGTGCTTGCAGGTGCACAAGCTGGCCATCACGGTGGACCTGCTACTAGGGGACATCCCGGACCGGTCCATCTTCCGCCAGCCACCCCTCAGGCGGACCCTGGCACCCTACTTCCAGCTCACGCAGGGTGGGTGGGGCTCTTCGACAGTCCCGTTTTGCCCCGACGGGGCCACGTCGTTTCGATTTTCTCTTTATTCGTTTTGCTGCAGATACCGGTCTCTGAGAGGTCACTGGATATGTTCCTCTTCTCGACAAACTTTTCTTCCTCCTGGAGCCAAATGCGCTTGCTCCTTCGGTGCAGTGATCTTTTCGTGGCTCGCCAGAGCCGCTCTTTAAAAGTGCACCACAATCATGCCCAGAGGGGTGCCCGCCAGTCATGGCGCAGCACGAATGCTCGCGACACAGTGGTTGGCTGGCACCTCGTCGGGTTTGGCTAACTTGCCAGCGGGATGGTTGGAGGTGCACTTCCAAAGGCGTTCTTTGCAGGGCATGGAGAGGGTGGCATTACGGTGGCGCAAGTGCATTCAACTCCGAGGGGAGTACGGTGGAACCGATTATGCGTCCCCGTCTTGGGTGATGTCCCGCATTTTACGATGATTTGGTGCAGGCCCAGTGAGCTCCACATAGAAACAATGTATTTGATGTTCAGATTTCACGACACACAATTACACGTATCCCGAGCTATACAACGATCCCGGCTCGTTGCATCGCCGAGAAAATGGTTGAAACGAAAAACGAAACCGTGCGCTGCACTGGTGGACATATCCTCCTTCTCCTCCCTCATTCCCCGGGAAGCCATTCTTCATTCAATCCCCTTTGCTGGGCAGTATCTTAAGTTCTTAGTTGTTTCTGCCCTTCCCCTCCTTCTAATTGCGCCTGCCTTTGCTTTCCTGCAACACGTCCTGCTTTGCTCTCATGCTCCACTTAATCTTTTTTTCATTTCTCTCTTTAACAACCTGTCATGCCGCAATCTTTACGGCCGTGCTCGCGGGCTCGCTCCTGCCACGCTTTTGGGGACCGAAAAGGCGTCGGCTCTTGCATATTTTCTGCTTAAACCCGCTTCAGACGGGGAAATTTCTCCCGGCAACTTGGTGTTGCATCACCAGCAGCACAGGCCGCCCACGTTCACATGCAGCAGCCAGTTGCTGCGATTTGCCATCAGCATCATTAAATTTTATTTTTCTCGCACCATTTAGACACACAGTTACACACTGTAAACTCGTTTTATACCTTTAAATGGCATTGAGAATACTAGCTCACCTTTTTGAAACAGTTGATTCCCAAAAACGGTTCATTCCCAAAATAAGAGGTGGACAGTCAGCCAGACTGGTGGGGGAGAATCCTGCACAAACAGGTGCATCCCCTCCAATAGCGAAGCACCACGGGGGTAGAAAGGACAGAGGTCATGCCGGTTGCTCTAAGCGTGTCTCCGACCTTTGCAGCGGTGCGTGCGGGCAACCTGGGCCGCTTCAACGAGGTGCTGGAGAACTTTGGGCCCAAGTTCCAGGCAGACCACACGTTCACGCTGATCATTCGGCTGCGCCACAACGTGATCAAGACTGGTGTGCGCATGATCAACCTGTCCTACCTGCGCATCTCCCTGGCAGACGTGGCCCAGAAGCTGCAGCTGGACAGCCCCGAGGACGCAGAATTCATCGTGGCTAAGGTGCACTTGTCCACCGTCCCCCCTTCTTTGTGTCTTCTCACTCTCCCGCGCCGGATCCCGTGGCCACTGTTCTCTCGGACTGTGTTTAAACTCCAATATTACTGAAGTGGATTCAAGTTACTCTTACGGGTCGTGTCACATGATGACGAAGATAAGCGACCCTGGACACCAATAGGTTTTCGAATAACAAGTTACAAAACCTTTATTCTGAGTGAGATTTGGAACGTGGCCTCAGTGTCTACTGCCGTCCTAGCCTAAGCCTTTTTTTTTACTTCATTTTTTTCTAATCCTACGGGTCAGCAAAGGCTAACATGCCTAGCGAAGGCAATAGGCAGAACATTGTGGTTTGAAGACACGCTTTTAGGGACAAGCGTTTGTGCACATTTCAGTAAGAAAAACTTTCAGCCTTTCCACTCTGGTGAAGAAGTAAGATCAGCGAAGCTGTACTATGATGGAACGACCTCAAGGACGACTTCTTGGACGACCTGAAGGACGATGCCTAGAGGACGACGTCTAGGACGACCTCCAGGACGACTTCTAGGATGACCTCAAGGATGTGTTCGTGGACGACCTCAGGGACGACGTCTAGGACGACCTCAAGGACATCGCCTAGGACAACCTCAGGGATGACGTTTAGAACAAACTCAAGGACAACTACTAGGACGACCTCAAGGACGACTGCTAGGACGACCTTGAGGACAACGTCTAGGACGACCTCAGGGACAACCTCTAGGACGACCTTAAGGATGACTTCTAGGACCACCTCAAGGACGACCTCAAGGACGACGTCTAGGATGACCTCAAGCAGACTTCTAGGACGACACCTAGAGAAATTCGGCCTTTCCACTCTGGTGAAAACCAGAGTGGAAAGGTTGCCGCTATCTATGAGCAAGGCCGGTTGTCTGGTTGCCGCCGTCGCTCATAGATGGCGGTAGCTGTCCAGAGTTTTGTGTCGACATTTCTTTGCAGGGGACATGATCCTGGGGAACCTAGCCCTTAACAGCTCCGCTGTATAAGCTCAAGCTTTTGCCTTCCCTGCTCAGAACGGCACACGGGTACACATAGTTTGCACGCAGCTAGTTGAGCTAGTGTGCACTCGTTCGGACTTTGCCAGTCTCTTGGCCGCGCAACAACAGAAGAGGTGGCGATTGGCACTGTTTGTCGCGTATATACAAGCAATGGACTTTATGAAATTGTAGTAGTACAACATATTTTCATGAGCGTTCCCAGGGGGCGAGGTGTCGAGACAGTTACTCGGATACTACGGCAGTAGCGTTTCCCCAGAGTAAATTTGAAGTAAAATCATTTTCGGTGCCAAATAAAACATTTTGAGCAGGTTGTCAAGATTGGGAGCTATTTGAAATACAATGAGTCAACGACTCTCTAGATGCCGTTGCAGCCGCTGTGGTCATCCGTTAAACGCAACTGGTGCGCTTGCCTGCAGGCGATTCGTGACGGCGTGATAGAGGCAAGCATCGACCACGACCAGGGCTACATGCAGTCCAAGGAGAACATGGACATCTACTGCACCAGGGAGCCCCAGGCTGCCTTCCACCAGCGCATCTGCTTCTGCCTCGACATCCACAACCAGTCGGTCAAGGTGCGCCCTGCTCGCTCGACACTTTCTCTCTCTTTCTCGGCACAGCGAAAGGAACGGACTTGCCAGGGAATAGCTGTACTGCAGGCTAGAGCTATTTTTAATGGTTGGATACTTGGGAGGACAAATGTAGTAGTCCATATTTGGACGTTGTAATACAGTTGAGCCCCATTATATCGAACTCTGGTATTTGGAACTATTTTCCATTTCAAGCAGCCTTAACATCCCTTTGAAAATTCCACGTAAAAGGATAGGAGCGTCGTCAGGGTGTCTAGCGACCGGGAAAACCGGGAATTGTCAGGGAAATTTTAATTGCCACGAAAAATCAGGGAATTGTCAGGTGTATTGTCAAAAAGCGAGCCCAGTCAGGGAAAATGAGCCGGAAACGCCATCGAGTGCCCTGAGCAAAGGCCTGAGGATTTAGGGGCAGAAGAATAAGCAATAAATTCTGCTTAGAGCGGAGCGTGGGCTCTGCCCACCCGATGTAAAGTGTGCTACCCGATCCAAAGGGAACAGCCGAGAAATCCAGTCCAAACCTTGGATTGGATTGGATTGGACTGAGGGCGCGACACTGAGCTAGATCCAGTTAGAGCTACTAGATGTAGTAACAAATGAAAAGGCTGCAGACCCCAATCAAATCCAAGCCTAAGCCAAAAGTATCCGAACGTGTGCATCTGGCGGCCATGCTGGCATTCGGTTGTTGAAGTGGGTGATTGAGTGTCATGTTTTCATCGTGTTTCCGGAAGTGGCTCTCACTGACGATGTAAGCGACAAGAAAGTGCTCGTTTAATCCGGACTAGACTGTATCAGCGACGTGGACACAAGACCATCATGGTGAGCAGTGGAACAAGTCAACTTTATCTTCTTCTCCTACTAGTCTATGTACATGCACCTCGTGCCGGTACATCCCGATACACCCCCTTTCTTTACCGAGAGAGCGGTGATGTCAGACTTGCAGACTCAGGGAATCTGCTTAAAGTTTCTGGGCATATCCCAGATGACGGGGCGGTTGCCTCAACCGTGCTGAGGTGCGAACAGGAATGCCGGTGCGCCGTTGCTGTCGCGGCGTCGCGTGACGTTCAGTGGCACACAAGATTGCGGGTGCTGCTGCTACAGTGTTCTCTGCCCTCTGGTGCGTTGAAGCAGGTGAAGTGGGTACTTTAGTGCTCTGGCTACTAGCTGCGTGACCCTCTAGATTGTCAGGAGCATCGAAGGTCTCGGAGGTTGTGAGCAGATGCTGCAGATTTCTTCTGAACTCGCGCCCGTCTTGAGTGATGATCTTGTACGATCTCGGCGCGACAGAGTTCTCGACCTGAGCTTTAGCAGTCCAACCGTCGTTGTGTCGCACGCGGACAACATCTCCAGGTTGTAGGTCTGCCAGCCGTTTGCCCCTGTCTTCCTTTTGTTTGTGTTTCACGACGCTTTCGTGGAGTCTAGTTGTGAAATCGGGTATTCTCGAACAAATCCGGCGACCCATCAATAGCTCACTAGGCGACTTTCCTCCTTCCAATGGCGAGGACCTGTAATTTAGCAAACCTAAATAAAAGTCTTGGTTTGCATGGTTTGTTTTCTTCATAAGTCGCTTCACGACTTGCACTCTTGGATTTGCAGCAAGCCGAGAAGTGATTTATCCCACTTCTGACACCATGTATCAGCGACGTGGACACAAGACCATCATGGCGAGCAGTGGAACAAGTCAACTTTATCTTCTTCTCCTACTAGTCTATGTACATGCACCTCGTGCCGGTATATCCCGATTCATAGACGAACCCAAATATTTCGGAATATGGAAGCTGGATGAAGCCCATGCAAAATGATCCTAACAGTGCTCAATGCTCAATGCCTCTATATGTTAACGCA
>JAZHYW010018785.1:0-18967 GCA_037355805.1 Ixodes ricinus | reverse complement strand
AGGCTCTACAGAAAATTGAACGAGAGGGCGGCGACAAATGTCATGAGAAGACAGACACTATGACCAGAGCAGGTGATTCCATATTTGCACCAAATGTCCCACAATTAAAAAAAGAAAAAAGATGGCTGCTAGACACAGGGTTAATATATGATGTTCTCAACCCCGTGCAAACTTCCAAAGATATGCTCCGCGATGTCAAAACGAAAGTTTGTTTCGTGCTCAAGAAACACAATTGTAACAATGATACACCGAATGCAGTGACTACGGTGGTATATGAGATTCCTTCTAGTTGAGGCCAATGTTTACATCAGTCAGACCGGCCGATGATTTAATGGAAGAGCGCGGGAACACAAGCTTGCCGTACGCAATAATTCAGGTGGACATCTTGCGAAGCATCTGCGAACGATGTGGGTGTAGAACAAATGTTAGAGCGCACAAGGTTTCTTAAGAGGGAATGAGAAGATGGAAAAGGAAATAATCGAAGCTTTCTAGTATACAAAAAAGCGGCTGACAAATGCGTAAGCATGCCATCCCTTTATCTGCTGAACAAAGAAGTTGTGTTTCTTGATGGCTGCGTGCGATGAGTGATAGGAACCTTTATCTTGTTGCTTTGGGGTGTGTGTAGGTGATGGGGATCGACAGTTTGACGCTGTTTCGTGTTACATTAAATCAGTTGGAAGTTGGCGCTTGTCCGTGTCGTACGTGTATCTTTTTTCGTCCTGTTCAGTTCGCGCCTTTTAGTCTTTTTAGTCGATATATACCAACTGAGTCCCGACCAGAGATTTATTACGAACGCCGTGTTTCATTGTTTCATTGCAAGTTTCGCTATGGTTTGCAATGTCAAGAAAGAAACGAGCAGACCTTCGCCACTTCTGAGACAGTGTTCTGAGTCCGGGCGCTGCCGACGCTGGGATCTGATATGGAACCAAAGAAATTGTACCAAAACGGCCGGTTTGTGTGCCTTTGATCTGATCAGCTAAACCAATCACGTTCAGCGAACGTGCCATGATCCTGCGCTTTTTTTATGTGTGCGTGATTGGTTTAGTTGATCAAAGCAAACGCAGAAAAAACGACACGTGTGCTTTAGGCAGCCGCACGACAGCTCCACCAGATCGTAGCTTCGGCTGCGCTCGGGGATAGGAGCGTAGAATCTTTTCGTTCATTACAGGAAATGGCGAGCTTTCTCGCAGACATAGTGTTTTTTCGTTTTGTTTTTTCCGGACAGTGGTGTTTACGCGGTGAGACACGTAGCTTGTCGCCGGCGTCTCGGCGTCGCGTTGACACTATGAAGGTCACCGGCCTCATTGCCAAAAAAACAAGTTTCCTTTTTTTTTTTTGCGGGGATTTGTTTTTTGCGCCAACGCCAACAAAATGTGGCTTTTCTCCCTGGTCGCGTGGAAGTCTCCGCTTGTTTTATTCTTCTTATTTCTTAGAGCATTGCGTTTTTATTGCCGTTTCTTTTTCTGTCCGTGTTACGAGGCTTTGGCGCTCGGCTGTCCGCCCGTTCATCGTTCCAATCCGAGTCTGCTTTAGCACGTAGTTTCTACGGAATTGTGGACATTTTAGAAGGCCTTGTAAGGTTTCTTGTCACTCTCTTTTTTTGCTTGTTTTTATTAAATGAGAACCGCGGACACACCGCTAATACATCATACGATAGACAGTCTGCAAATACTGCCTGAGGCGTGCTTCTTCCTGGCACGAAAGTTAACCGTCAACATGCTTTGAACGTGCCGTGTCTCTTTTATAATGTACATACAATCAGTGTGACCGCGCGTTTAAGGGGCGCTGACACCCCGAAAAGGTATCTCTTTTGCCATATGATTTAGTTATGGTTTCAAGAAACTGCGCAATAAATATTCTTCTCCAGCGTCTCATATAATTTTATTAAGGCAAAAAAAAATAACTCAGCTGCTTTAATCTGAAACCTAAACACGAGCACGAAAGCTCATGGCCGGAAGTCAAGTGGCTACACCCGACCGCGTTTTTTTCTTCCTCTTCTTCGGCGTGCGAAGCAAACGACGAATTCGCCTGTACCGTTTGTCGCGCGATGGTTTCGCATTCAAATCCCTTCCGCTCGATGTTCTGCGCTTGAAGATCGTTTGGCCGGTACCACGAACGACAGTTAAGAAGTAGCGGTCCGATGTCCGTCGCAACGTTGGTTCGTCGTGCGTCGCCATCGCGTCGTCCAGCCAGCGGTGCGTCGCAATCTTGAGAATGAGGTGTACACGTACTTCCTATAATCTATGCAACAATTTGTTTTTCTCGATCAATGTATTATCCGGTTTCCTGGAGGCGACAATTATGAAGTTCGTATTCTTTTTTTTATTTTTAATATCGACTGTGTGCCTTAGATGACTCACGACTTGTAATATATTTGGTACGCATAGTTTGAACGCTATGTGACCATGGAAACGGGAGCGAGCGTGACCGAAACCGGTCAAATCTCGATTGTTTGTTTTCGGGCAGGAAAGAAAACGAATTTTGAGCCGCAAATTGAGTTCTGGGGAGTTGGGCTCTTATAGGTCACGCTCAAATAAAAACCTGCGAGCACAAACACCCTATCAGTGTCCCTTCAGAGGGCGAGAATGAACAGAAAAGAGTGAAACCGTCGTCGCCGCCTCCGCGTCTTGCGTTTGACGTTGTTGCGTTGGCGACGACCTCTCCTTTCCGGTCTGACCCTTGGCTTAGGAACTTGGGCGGCGGAGGCATCTCCATGGCAACCGCGACAGTCCGTTTCTGTCCGCGCATAAGCTCTGGCTCATCCGTTCCACATTTTTTTACTTTTTGTTTCCACTTGATTTCTTCATTTTTCCGGAGATGTTTACGCATGTTCTTTTTTATTTCTCCCGACTGCACGTCAAACTGTGTGTTTGCGGATGTGTGAGAGCGTAGGGTGCATCCTGTATGGGCATAATTCTGCACCGAAGGGGCGCCGCCCGCTTTTGTGATTGTGTTTATGTACTTGGTGTGCGAACGCCCTTGAATGCTAAGCCGAGTTTTCTCTGTTTCCCTTTCTTTTTTTTTTCTTTCTTTGTTTCTTTCCAATATATTTTCTTTATCAAAGAACAGGATTGTGCAGTTCTCATTATGCCATTTAAAGTTTGCTAGCCTTCTGTATTTGCGAAAACACTTGATGTTACTTTCCAAGGTTTCGTGGGAGTTGTTCATGAACACTCGAATTTTATGCGGTTCCAATCTATGCGTACATTTGTTTTATATCGTAGTTTAATTGCTTCTCCTGTAGTGCCTAGATGCATCCCTTCCTGTTAATTGATTGATTGCTTGCACCGCTATCGTAAGAGGCTATTAAAGCAGTGATATATTCTATTATCTATACAGGGTGTATATGTCGCTGTTGTTACAACCGTTGTCTAAATATTCATAAGACAAATCCGGTTACGTAAACTGAAAGCCAGTCACTCGCGAATATATTGGGCAGTAAAAAAATATGCAGCAATATATGTGTAAAACCGTCATATTCAAAACTACAACGCGTCAGAAACGGTAAATATTCATGATGTTTTTTTTTTTTACAGTCACATTTGGAGTATTCACGCAACGTACATGTGCTGACATCCCCCATATGCTCACGCGACGACATGCCACATGGCACAGTGTCATGTGACAATGTAACGTAACGCCGTCAAAAAGTGTTGTCACGTGGAAGTGTCAGTGGGACCGTGAGTTCAGGTGACCTTAAGTCACGTTACGTGGCGCGGTGTCACCTGACAGCGTGACGTTAGGACCTGATGTCACGCATTACGTTACATTACACCACGACTTG
The DNA here is from genome assembly GCA_037355805.1 of Ixodes ricinus. Classification (NCBI taxonomy): domain Eukaryota; kingdom Metazoa; phylum Arthropoda; class Arachnida; order Ixodida; family Ixodidae; genus Ixodes; species Ixodes ricinus. Next base: position 15,183 of record JAZHYW010018785.1, on the reverse strand, counting down.
ACACCCAACGTTACTAGACCTATTAACGCAGTTGACCTCGTGACGTAAGGTTACGTGACGTACACTCGCCACGGCCCAAAACGAAATCTTGCTGAGCTGGCTTCGGTTGGAATGATTTTTTTATTAACAATATAAGCTATTTTATTTCTAAAACTGTACGGTAAGTTTATCCTTTATGCTATGAACACGGAGGTATCAGCCTGTGTAATCGACAATTTGCTACTTTCCGAACAAGAAATGTTCGACTGAGATTTGGTAAGAGACAAAACACGAGAAGAACTTGAAGAACGAAAAATGAACAATATATAAAATAAAATAAAAAATGTACTTACTATTGAGGTTCGAACTATTTACATAATATATCTTTCTAAGCTAAAAATATTAATATTAAAAAAAATCCTGGTGTCTAGATGGATAAACCGATGCCCAAACTATGTTGTTCCCTTCCCACCCGACACATTTCTTGCAATCACGAGTTTTTGTAAAAATAAGATTGGAAAAAAGAGACATAAAATTTAATAGGCAATGTATTGGCACGCCTTAGAATTTCTTTTGAACAAAATGTTATGAGGGATGGACGCGCTCCGTGCTCGGCTCGAAATCTCCCAATTTCGCTCACGTTGTTGCCCCTTCTTGCCAGAGAGTGCTTCCCCACACGAGAACTTTGTATGCGGCAGAGCACGCTCTTCCGGGTCAAGCTTGTTCATCGTCGGCCCTTTCTGAAGGGCCCTCTTTAGATACCCCGGCTTTGTTTAGGGTGGACGGGGCAGGCCTCTCATTTACCAAAGTTTGCATACACTTCGTAGAGAAGCGCTGCGGACGTGCTTTCCATGAAATGAGAGGCGTTTTTGTTCAGATTTAAAATGGAAGCTGAGTGCTTCCGTTTAAAAGGCATCTTTTGAATTAACATCTTTCTTTTTCAGTGTTGGCGGCATTGCGTTACAAGGAACGGCGTTACCGGTTACGCGTGACGTTTTTTGATATTGCGGTAACGTACTCGCAGCATTTTAAAAACAGTAACAGATAACATACGTACGTTACTTATTTCGAGTAACGGGTAACGTAGTTACATAACTCGTTACATCTTCTTGCCAAGATTTCAAGGACATTACGCTTACATTTTTTTGTGTTTAAGGCGTCAAGTCACGTGAATTCTTAGACTAATTCCAGATACCCTCAAAATCAAAGCCGTATAAAAAGATAAGGTAATTATGCTAAGTTTCTGCATTTACATAATGTTTCTTGAAATAGAGCTTTTCTGGATACCTGTAACGTAAAAAAAAATGAGTTGAATGAAAATTAGCTTCAAAGTAATGTGCATAAGTTTTTATCCGTAACGGTAACGTGTTAATTTTATTTTAATATGACGTACGTTTTAACGCGTTCTTTTTATTTGCAAGTAACAGGTAACGTAATATATTACTTTTTCTTCGGTAATACCTACAACACTGATATTTCTAAACATATTAAATAGACGGAGAAGAACAAAGAAGGAGGTTAGTGTAGAAGAAGACGAGAACGACTCAATCACTAAAGCTCTGAGCAACAACTCAGATGTCTTTCAACCATCGCTATTCATCTAAAATAATCCATCTTTTCGTCGTAACATTATTTTTAGTGAGAGTGTTTAAACATTTTAAGGACGTTCCGGGAGCGTAGGTAACATTGCATTGAGTATGAAGTTCTTATTTTGTGCTTCAGAACATATTGAAACAGAAAATTCGCTTTTACCTCTTTACCGATCACCAGACCCACAGTTTATGTGAGTGAGAAAGAAGTCATTTATGTGACACGTTTACATACTGCAACTGGCGCGAGAAAGTCCGTGTATTTTTGTATGAATACCCGGGTATCCAAACAAAAGCACTACTCATAACTATAATTTCGTGTCTTTGTATTCCCGTAAATTGCACTGATTTTTTTTAAGGTACCTCTTTAAAGACTTTATTTCCTACTGCGTCCCGGCATAGCAAGCAGGAAGTCAGCTATTTGAATATGCAGTGCGCGCAGAGTGAATTACGAGCCCCAAACCAAATTTGAAATGGAAAGAGAAACGGGTGGCTGTGTATACGACACTCGGCCGCAAGTTTTAGGCGTGACAACGTTTACGTGCGAGTCTAGTAAAATGAAACGCATGCATCAAATGTAACAGATTTACTTTGATGTATCGAAATTAATGGAATAAAACAGAAGTATGAAATGGAACACATTGATTTGTTAGCCATGATTAATTGAACGAAACAAATATTTAAGCATAAGGTGAGCTTACACTTCTGAACGGTACACAAGAAACAGAAGGAGACAAATGTCAAGACACAACACAAGCGTCTTCAATCAGAGGTTACACAGGCAAGCGAAACAAGTGCGGATTGAAACGGAAGTTATATTTGATGTTCGGTGACGAAATCCATCGATGGACACACGCGCCTAATTCTAAGACGATGATAGGAGAAATACTAAATATATCGTAGCTCTGCAGTGGCGATGTGGCCTCGCGCCTCCCCGAGCGCCGACCGACGGGTATTGCACTGCCTCCGGAATCGGCTATAAAGTTCCCAACTGCGACGGAAGACATTTTACGAGGAAAGAAAAATTATTGAAAGTTATAATATTTTGGAGATCGTTGTAGACAAGGACTCTTGAGTGGTTGATTTAGTGCTACATAGCCGAAGACGTTTACATTAACGAGAAACGCTGTCAGTGTGCAATGGCGCGTCACCGCGACCTATGGGTGGCACATTCAGGGGCGAAAAGGGGGGGGGGTCTACAGCGTTGGTTATGCTTGTCTTGTCCGTGCAAAAACCCATACGTCGTCAGTATACGCTGAATTTTTTATTTCAGCTGTGTTTACACTGCAACCTTCAATACTTTTACTTGCTAACACTCTAACGCAGTAGGGCTCTAAATACAAAACAAAACAATAGTGGTGACAAAGGACGGCCTTGTCTCACTGATGTTTCCACCAGTATACTTTTGGATACGTTGTTATTGACCACAAGCCTAGTAGCACACCCTTCGTATGCCATCATTACACATTTTAAAATGATCTGGCCCACATTAACATGCGCTAAAATCCTTTCAAGGACGTCGTGTCGTACTCGTTCAAAAGCCTTTTCGAAATAGAGCTGAATCATGGCCACCTGACCGCTTACCTCTGAAGTTTCTAATATACTTCTCACAACCCGTATGTTAGTTTGTCTTGAGCCCCCTTTAATGCCGCAAGTGTGATGCTTACCGATGAGGCTGCTGATAACAATTTGAAGCCGATGTGCGAGGACCTTCGCAAAAAGTTTATAACCGATGTTTGTTAACGTGGTCGCTCTTGTAGCCCGTTACACAGCGTTTTTTAACCAAGTCATCGGACTTTGGAATCAAAATGGTGTAAGCGTCGGCAAATGACTGCGGCAGTCGCTGTTTTTCATATGCTTCATGAAAAATGCAAAGCAAAAACGGACAGATGTCTTTCTTAGACATTTGATGGAACTCCGCCCAAATGCCATCAGGGCCAGGAGGTGTTTCTTTGCCTTGCTAAGGAGTCGATTGACTGCTCGAATTCTCCCGCGGTTATATCGCTTTCGAGCCACGTCTTTACATCATCATCTAGTTGAGGCATTAACGAAAAAAAAGTGGTTTAGTTCGGAGAAACCTTTAGGCATTGGCCTTTCTCCGAAAAGCTGCTGATAATATTTGAAAAAGGCAATTTCGATCACATTTTTACCGCTACTTGTGGTACCTTTATAATCTACTTAATACATTTCTTTGGCCAGAGCATACTTTTTTTCGTCAGCTAGAGCTCTCTCTGTAGGCTTCTCCCCTAAAAAGAACTTTTCTGACCGGAACCGTACAACCGCCCCGCTTTATCTGTCCTGATAGATTTTGTCTAGTTCCGGCTTGATGTTCTTTTTATCCTCACTGCATGTACCCGGGTTTTCACTCTTAACTATATAGAAGTATTTCAAATTCTTTTGCAGCTTGCTTTTGGCGGGCTCTGAAGGTGAAACTGAATATTGCTTGATCGTTCAATCGCGGCCACCTTGGTCGCTTTTATACAGACTGACTCAGGAGTCATTGCTACGGTACAAACTGTTCATCTTTTAGCAGTTCTCTGTTGATTTTCCAGAGCCTCCAGTTGAACTTCGAATTTGTCTTTCCCTTCTTTCCAATTTTAACAGTAACAAAACAATGATCAGTGAAAAATACTGGTTGAACGCGGTAACCATGTACTTGCTGCATAATGTAGCCTGAGACATAGGTGCGATCTAGACGAGCATATGACGCAGCTTGAGTGTGTATATCGCAAATCATTTCTTGCTGTTTGGAAGGAGCCCACGTCTTGGAGCACACATGTGTCAATATTATATTTCAAAACGGTTACACTACTTTCACTTTATATTGTGCGCGAGGTTCTATCGCGTTCATCGCAAACGTTGTTGAAATCGCCTAATAAAACCATAACGTTTTTCGCATTCCAGGTAACTGAGCAAGAATTAGAAAAACTGCTCTCTTTGTCGTGCTTTGTTGGGAGCATATATGCACATCACACGCAACTGTACGCTAGACAACGCGTAGTCACAAGAAATGAAGCGACTCTGCTCATTCGAGACCACCTGCAGATATTTAAGTTTTCAAGCTTTTTTTAAGAAAAAGAAAACATCCAGCCGAGATTCCCACGGCACGACTAACATAAGCTTCGTAACAAACAAACAAAACGAAAAACAAGGGCCTCAGTGCTCTAGCAATGTCATTATCGTCCGCCATTTTTCTCTCTTGTATTGCAGGGAAATCCGGCTGCTCATCACATAAAAGGCGTTGCAGCTGCTACTGTTTCCTTCTCGAGCTCAAGCCCCGCACGTTTAAGGCTGGCGAAACTGATGGCCATTTTGATTTCATTGCAATACGCACCCCATTATGAACGGTCAACATAATATCATACCATATAGAGATTATGTCCACAATATTGAAAATCCCCGCGCAGCTTACTTGCTTGCCTTCGTACGCATGGCACAGGTGTTGCAGGAGTCCACAGTTCACCGTTACTCCTTCGAAACTTGATTGTCCCTTGAAGATCGTGACAGTTCCTTGTAACGGCCCCTCTTGGCCATCATCATCTCCCACCGTTCGTACATCCTCTCCTGAGCGTCCTTGGCTGTCCGTCCTCCTGGGCTGATAGTGTCTCCAGAGGCCTCTTGCCAGAGGAGTCCAATGCCTCCATGTCTTCGGTCGTGTCACGGTGGTCGTCCACCCCTTTGCAGGCCTCAGATATTGGACGGACGTCTTCGTCCCCTCTCGTAGGTTCATGGGGCAGCAGACAACCAGACGACTCGTCGTCTGCTCGACTAGCGGCAACAGCCTTTGTCATTGGAGGCTGGGCCGGTGATGGCGTCGCCGTCAAGGGCGCAGGGGCGTCTTCGGTGAACTTGGTCCGTCCCTGGGATTCGGGGTTTCCGGGGGTCCACCTGCAGCCTCTTCGGCCTCCGCCTGGTCCATTAAAGGGTCGGCCTTCTCGTCTTTTGTTGCAGCATTCACCACGTCGGCATACGTCTTCATGCCCTCCTACCTGGTGTGTCCATTGCGGCGGTAGCCGTCACACCGAGGCACACGACAATCTTTCCGGATATGACCAGTCTTCCGGCACCGTAGACAGAGTGGTGCCCTTCCTAGGGTGATGACCAGCGCAATGCATCCGGACAGTCGGAGTTGGTGCGGAAGTTGATCGGTGGTGACGCCGTCCTTTAGCGTTAGCCTCGCCTTCCTTGTGGTCGACTGCACCCCTTCAAACCGTTTGACACGCCATATCTCGCTTGCTATATCCTCGACTTTGCCATACGGCTCCATTGATTTTCCACGTTATCGTCGGGCAGAATAATGGGTATTCAGTGCAACCTGAGTATCACTTCCGCCTTGCTCGGGTCAATAACGAGGCAGCACCTTCTCTTGACCTCGAAACCCTGAGCGTCCACCAAACTTTGCGTGGCAGAGAGTGACTTCAGGGAGACCATCCACACGTGGTTTATTTGGTATGAATCAGATGCGGCGATTTCCTCTAGGACCCCCGGCTTGTTCCAGTCCGGCCTTGATGTTCCGAGGCGGTAAGGACGTACGCCAATGTCGGCGTGAAGAAACATGGAGTTCAGAGCATGTACGTCTGTCGGTAGTGTAGCCAGGATGACCCAATAAGCAGCCTCGCTTCTTCGTTCAGTAGTGATACCTCCGCTATCAGCCGTTTATAACACACCCTCCCGAGCCCGCTCGTTTCGGCAGCCGGAAAACAAAATCTCTTAGGCTACGGCTCTAAGTTCTGTTAAAGGGATTTCCCGGTGATGTCCGGAAGTTACTAAGTTTTTCGTGCACTGGTCACGTTGAGAGGGTTTAAATAAAGGTATTTGTGATATTCATTATATAAAAAGAGGTCCAACGTTCGTTACATAAATTATAAACATAAATACGAAACTTCACGCCAAATTACGCAAGTATGCATGGCTGGTTGTGCCGTGACGTCACAACAGGCATGGTGACGTCAGAGTCTCGGGCGTTGACTTATTCCGGGTTTTGAATAACATGGTTGATGGTGCGTACAAAGATCACCGTCAAAAAATTGAGCTGCCCTCAATACCGCAAATCTCGTCTTTCTTAGAACGAAGTTATTTTACTGAGACTGCAGTCAAGAACTGTCGTTACTCTCCCTGCATGATGTTGCGTCGGACCTTCCCCTGTTGCCAGCGAAAACGTTGTGTGTTTCGCGGGTGTAATTCGAGCAGTTGGGCACTGTTTAAAAGTGAATTACTCGTGTGGCGGTAGATTAAAAATTCTAATATTGTGCGGATGATATTCCAAAACGCAATGACAATATAATTCGACTGTTTTCTCAAAGTCAACATTTTACCGGACAATCCTTTTGGGATGGAGAGCGACCTTCAGCATAAAGGCTGAACTCCATGGGACGAATATGCTGCGAATAAACGACGAATTTTGTCCGGCGGCTTTTGCTCTGCGCGTGGAGTCAACACAGTGGCTGCTACGTCGCGCGCAAAGCGAGCGTGCCGTCGGGCGGCGTTCGCCAGTTATTCGTCACATAATTCGTTCCATGGAGTTCAGCCTTAAGAGGAATATATGCCGCACCTATACTCTGTTTCACCTTATGATGTACCGCAGGAAAGGCTACATGCGCGAGCTCCTTGCTCTAGGGCACATCTCTGCGGCACAAGCTCTCGTGCGTTGAGAGCAGCTGCCAACGCTATGAGCTCGTGCTTCTTGCCTTGTCTGCGGTACAACATAAGGTGAAACGGAGTATAGCCCTGCTGCAGTGACTCCGACAGTATCGCTGTCAGCGGCCGCGATCCTGACATTCGGAGACGCGTTCCAGGCTCAGCATAGAGGCGCTTCAGTCAGTCTTTTAATCTCGTAAGCGATGTCCGCACCTTTCTCCGTCCTAAGCTTCTCTTGTGGTAATCTCATTTGCATATTCGCCGATCCCCGGAACTGCTGGATCTAAGGAACGCGGGGACAACTAACGATCTTTAAAAAGTTTTTCCGTAACCTATATATATATTTTTTATAATGTGCATTTGTGTAGAGGAGCAATAAGGCTCTTGCAAGCACCCGGGTATCCTACATCATTGACACAATTCACCGAAGCGGCTTAAGGATGTTGAGTACACATAAGAGGCTTAGCGGATTACTGTCAATTTTCGCTGAGGGCGTTTAAAGTCCCGCGTCATGGCTAAACGAGCTTCCACAGATTGTGCCTGAGAAATTGCGCCGCTATCAACGAAAACTAAGTAAGTTATAAGACAAATGATGCCTATGTGTATTTTGTATTCTTATTTCACGTCACCTTTTATTGCTTTTGACTGAAACCGTTAACAGCAAGGTCGGTGCGCGGGTTACTGCCGCCTGCTAAAATTTCCACTCGCCAATAGCAGTGAGTTGTTGGGTTACTTATTTTATCTGTGCTTTCCCATTCGAACAACATATTAGCGATCCATGTGTAATAATTGTAATAATCACTTTTTTATTTTATCAAAACTATTGCCTGGAGAAAGAGGGGGGGGGGGCAGGGCTATTGCAGAGAGGCCATACAAAGCATTATATCTTTTAACTCTACTACTTCTATCTTGTGACCAGGTAACCACGATTGAAAACCGAGATCTGGTGTTGATGATACATTTTTTTAATATTTTAGCGTTATACCTTATATAATTTTTTATTTTAAATTTGTAATCTACTTTTATATTACAGAATAATTGTGTTTTTCCTTTTTTTTTTGGTCCCATTCTTACAGAACGTAATGCATTTTGCATACGTTCACAGTGGTTGAATCAATCTGTCTCTAGCTTCACGAGCACGATGTGAGGTGGGCTTTCCCCAGGCGCCACCTGATTCAACAGAAAGAACCGTCGTGACGTCATTCATGGGTTGACGTCAGGGGAAGTCCTTGACGCGCAGCGGCTCAAAATAGCAACGGGAATTCCTACTAAGTTCGTCTTGACCCATCAGGTTGCTGGCCGCGACACAAAGACTCGCCAAGGAAAGGGAGCAAAAAAACACGACAATATCGGTCGCGTATATTTTTACCTAAAGGACAGAAAATAATCTAGCATAGTAAGAGAAAACCCGGATTTTGTTTAAGTAAAAGAAGCATCTTTCCGATTTTCCGGTGTGTTATTGGCAGCCTAATTTATGATTGCTTTGTGTTGTGCTTCTATTTATTTGTGTGTGCGTCTGCTCCTCCATTCCACGCCATTGCGTCGTCGGCAAAGCGGCATACAAGTGCAGCCGTCTGCTGCGTGGTTGGAAAATGTCGTTTTAGTTGTGTTTTATCCGCGTTTGCTTGGCGGCATTCACTGACATGCCTGTCAGGCTTGTTTTGAATTTTTATCGGGGAACTTCCAGGATAAAAGGGGGACGTTTTCTTCTTAACAACAAATTCCTCATAATAAAGCGCGTGTCATTTTGTAAGGTCGGAAGCCGGAAAAGAATACGTGTGGAAGACAAAAAATTGTGGAATGTCTGCGAACAAAGGCAGTCTTAAAATTGCGGAGACTTTGCGATGAAAACTTTAAATTCTCGCTGAATATTGACTTAAGGCGGTGCAGCATTTATGAAGTATCGCACGCCATTTTAATGTAATTAAACTTAAGTCAAGTTATTGATTTGGTGTTTTGGGAGGAATTCGGGCAGAATTCCTGCACAACGTAGAGCTACATGTCCCGGTCTCCTTCTCAGGTTTGTATGGCTTTGTCGAAACATAAAATAAAAATACAAAACGCTGTGCACGTAACAAATAAATGAAAAATTTATTAGATTGCAAATACATCTGGCAGTCAAGAATCTTCGCAGATGTCTCGCTAATATTATTTGAAACACTTTGCTTACAAATGCTTTGAAATACAAAATGCTTCAGATGTCACGGTCTGACGCATTTGAAAGTTTCCCAGTCCGTTGTGGAGTGCGAAGATTTCCACCGCTATTGACTACGGATAAGAGGCAACGTACAGTTTCAAACCAGTGTTATCAAATCAAGGCAGGATCTTTTATTAAAATATTCGATATATGAATGTGCCACAGTTAGTTTTTAAATATAGGAAAACAGCAAACTGAACTGCAATATAGCATATCCTGAAAAGAGGAGAACAGGACATATGTCCTGACGTCGTACTCGTACCCGCTACCTTGGTTACGAAGTGATGTTTATTGCGCGATATATTATTTGTCCAGGTTTACAATTATCTATTCCTCCAGAAATATTGACATTAAACTTTGGCTGTACATTAAACAACTAGCTATACACGAGCATCAGTGACCTGTTTTGACAAATGAAGAGGGAACCTGTAAATAGTATGGCAATTAATATAGACAACATGAACTAACCTGATCTATATGTTCTGTTCCGATATCGGATATTTCCTGGTTAGAATACAGCGAATAATTCTGCACTGCAGATATGCGGGCATGCACGTCATTGCCGTCTGGGATCCTGATTCCGCTGTCCGTTTGCATTTCACCTTTCGTTGCTTCGCAGGAACGTTATAGTCGCATTCGCGTTCAGTAATGTATCTTCTGGATAAGAAGCTTCGTGAACCCAGACTGTGCATACACCATTCAAAAACGTGCAAGTCCTCAACTTGGCGTGCGATCTCCACAGCCGAGCACGCGCATATTCATAGCTTTGTAAAGCGAGCAAATCACGTGCCATATCACACCAACACTGAAAATGGAACCGTCGAGGAGCCCTTCTTCGGAAAGGTCAATAAAAAGAGTTGTAGAACACAGCACGAGGTCAGTCTTCCGTGACTCTCGGATTCCGCTGCATTGCCCGCCCCTTTATTGTACTTCCATAGAGTTATCACAATGCACGCTAGGGGGTCAACTGGCGCTAATGTGCTGCGGCAAATCGAAGCAGACAGCAACCAGTCGGACAAGCGACTTTCGGTAATGCATTCCTATAGAAAAAAGTGAGTGCATTTTCTCCTGGCTCTCGATTATAAGAGCAAACATCCAAAATAATTCGTTTTTAATAGGTAGCTTGGAAGATTCCTGTCAGAAAGGCGAAATAATTGGTCAGTTACGTCTTTTTTATTTCAAAATCATCGCAATAAAAACCGTGCTAAAACAGCTTCTTTTATGTGTTTATGTGCGCTGTCTTACACTGTTCGTGCGATCATGACATTGGCGCTTTTAAGCATATGGGATATAGGTGCCAAACGAACGAAAAACATCTGCAAACCAAGGGAGACGGCAAGAACTACGCAGTAACACTGGATCAGTAACTCCCTGTGCATATGTACGATCAAAATTAATTGAAGGTCACATGATATAGTCCGATTTTAAGAAAAGTGCTGCTTTATTCGTTCTCCTTTGTACGAATATGCTTGTTCTACGTTCAAAACATCAGCCGTACGTTCGAAACCTTTGAGAACAAGTGCCCGATAAAAGTAGTCCGGCATAAAAAATAAATAATATAAGACAGCTTTCATAGCCCACGTGCTAATTATTCTTTACGTTTTGAATGTTTTTATCCTCTGGTAAAGATGCACGACCGGGTCACCTTTATATAGTGACAGGACTGGCATATTATCCCTATATAAGCGTCACCGGAATGCTGGAGAACCTTGAACGCACTCTATAACTCCTTTCGATTGTTATTTTCCTTAGAATCGTCGCTTGTTTTTACACACCTGCTGCGCAACAGAGGTTTAGGCCGGAAACATTGCGAAGTTAAACATCGTTTACTGATGAAAAAACAATGCCCTAACTAAAGCAATTGCACTTCTACAATGTTAATAGAGGTACATACTATTCGGTAGGACCCAAATGACAAAAGTGTCTTATGTTATTTTGCGGCAAAGAGGAAAAAATGCGCGCGCGCTTTTCCCATAGGAATGCACCGAAAGCACCGCAAAAGTAGGCTGGTTGCTGTTCTGCTTCAATTTGCTTCCCGGAAGTCTCATAGACACCAGCACCAGTTGAACCTGTATCGTACATTATAATAACTCCATGCATATTTCGGCACATGTTTGCCGAATGAAGCATAAAAACGTTTTCAGTTAATTTCTTTTTCTTTACTCCTCATCCGTGACAATATACTTCACGTTAAAACCATTTACTTCCATGAAAGATTAACCTGTCATGAGCGGTACATCAAAATTACACATTTTCGCGTGAAATACAATCTATTTTGTCGTATCACTATAGTCGGTGACAGGTCAAGAACGAAGTGGAAGTTCTGCCCGCCTTTTCCACTTCAGCGGAGCAAAAGAGTGGAGAGGAGGTCGCCTCCTCTCCACCGTTCGCTCCGCTGAAGTGGAAAGGGGTGGGCGGAGCTTCCACTTCGTTCTTGACCTGTCACCGACTATAGTTATATATACCGAGTTCACCGTAACCTATACACTACGTTGTTTCCGTAAGAATCACAACCTGCACTTTTTAAGCTGTCGGCGGCAATATGTCTCGCGAAACGTTGACGCTTTTCAGTGCAGTCTACTTTCACCATGGAACGAAGGTGATCGCGTGGTCTTGTAGTACATGTTATCATCGCTCTCCTATGAGAGACGCGTGGCCATTTAAATAAAGAAGGGATCGAAACAGCGTTTCCCGTAGCAGGACAACCCTCGATCCTAATGACGTGCCAGCGTCCTAATAGGGCGCCTATGTTGAAAATACGATCGAGCTTAACTCGGCGTCCTAACTCAAACGCTCGCCGCCAATCCCCCGAGGGCAGAAAGGGCGAGCAAGATACTCGAATCGTAACACCCGCGAGCGCACAAACGGCCTCCTTTGTTATGCCATCCGCCTTTCAACCGCGCCGCTTTTCGAGTAAATTGGAAAACAGGAATGAATAGGTGTATCGTACGCTCACTTCGCGTCCTTATAAAGTACGCCGCAGCCCTGTATAACCCTAATGCTCTAAGAAGCGTAGGAAAATGTTTTAGGGAGGCACACAGTCGACGAAAAATGTGAGTCGCGTCGGTGCCGAATTCACATTAGAATATGGTATAAATATCTCGGCTGTACACGCCCGATACAAGGAAGTTGAATGTGGTTTCCAAGCACGCGCGTTCGGAATGACTCGGGTCCCGTCTCATCAACATCTCTGACCTGGCGGGGATTCAACCGCTCGTCACTCAATGGGCAAATTTCGCTACACAAACCTGAGTTTCAGGAATGCACGATAGTATTCATTCTTTTGGAGGTTACTTATGAAGACGTAATGAAGGTTGTACGGCCCTTGAATTTTTCCTTGAGAGCGCTGGAGATTTTTAATAAAATCCTGAAATATGACCGTTTTGACTGTTTTGAACGCGTTTTGAAGCATTTTTGAAAATACAATTATTTAGAAGACAAACGTGACAAAACGCTTGGCCGTACGTACTAGGGGTGCCTCTAATCTTAATTTTAAGACCATGACGAGACAGCAAAATATTGCTGTATTTGCGTATTTGTGTAAATAAAATCACCCTGTTAATTTTATTTCTAACTTGTTAAACGAGATGGCGACACTAGTACTAAATGCCTCAAACCGGAGATTTTCTTGCTGTTGCTGTTGTTGTTTTTCTCTCAAGCTCGAATTCGACCGCGATGTCTCGTTGCTCGTGGATCAGTAGCACGTGTAGCGAAAGCTCGCGCTGTAAAGCTCACCGATCGTGGATTCAATCCACCGCCTCTGTTCGTTTCAATCTGGATGAGCGTCGTACCGGTGTGCGCTCATGTATCACTATTGCGTGATACACGTTAAAGACGTCAGACAAGCAGCGGTATACTGCACTGTCTTTCATCTCACACGAAGATACCAGATACCCTCAGAGCTGACTAACTTCCCGCTGTATAAAGATAGACACAACAGAATTACAATTGGTGGCTCCGTTGGTCGGCACTTTTTGAACGTTGCAAGAAAGAATAAGAAACGTGCCCATTAGTGACCGACCCGAGGTTCCGCAACTTTGTCGCGAAGCTTCCACACACCTGCGATCAACTTAGACCCCTCCTTTGTGATGCCTCATTGTACATTATGAGTGCCTCACATTATATCTCACTGTATTATTATTATCACCCCTTATACGGGCCTCTCCGGCATTCATTGTACGGGCTACGTGTATCTCTGTGTCGCCTGTGCTTCCGAGCACAAATAAATACCTACCTACCTACAAACGAATATTTTGGTTTTATGTGTTACATCAGTGAGAGCGGTTGTGTTCCTTGATGACAGGGGGAAAATATTGATTCCTGCAAGTGCTAGCGAAACCAGATTCTGAAGAACGGTAAGAATTAATACCATGCATAATGGGTTGTTTAAATGCCCATACACACAGTTGCGTTTTAAGGCTGATCTCCATGGGACGAATATGCTGCGAAAAATCAACGAATTTTGCCCGGCGGCTTTCTCTGCGCGGGAATCAGCACAGTGGCTGTTACGTCGCGCGCAAAGCGAGCGTGCCGTCGGGCGACGTTCGTCAGTTATTCGTCGCATAATTCGCTACATGGAGTTCAGCCCTTAGTGCGTTTGGACTGCGCTGCGTTAAGAAACGGAAGCGAGTCAACTGCACATCAACGCGCCGTATGAAGAGTGGAATTCAATCCGAAGAGTATCTTGGCACGGGACATGCGAAGCAGGGATGTCCTGGTTTTTCGCAGCCGCAACACAGTCAAACACACCCAAACGCTCTCAATCGCATCTGTTTATAGGGTGTATTCACTGGCGGCCATATCTGTGTGCGCTATTGCTGATGCACTGCGCTGATGGCTGAAGCTTCCAGCAGTTATTTTGCACTGTGCACCCCACACCACCAAGATTTTGCCGGTCTTGGCAGCCTATTAATGTGAGCTCGCCCTGAGCATGCGCTCTAAACAGTGACCTCGAATATGGCGGCCAGTGAAAACCCCTATAGGCCTTTAGAAGAGCGTTACCGCCGCCTACCCCGGCCACGGTGTACTCGCTCCTGGTACCGGTTGTATCAGCGTGTACCACTCCATCTACCGGGTGAAACAAGGAGACGGCAGGCTCTTTAAATCGACCGGAAAATTCGGTTTCTTAACCTATCGCGCTACGATTTTGTGCAGCGTTGCCCACAGATGGTGCATTTTTTTCGTAAAATTTGCAAAGAACGAACTTACCTGAGGAAAAAGTAAAGAAAGAAAAAGGCTTAGCTCCTATGGAAACGCAGCGACGCCACCAGTCTTCAAACAACGCAGCGCCGTTTCGCACGGGAGACAAGAGATGGCGCAACGAACGCCGCCAACGAACGAGCATGCGGCGCCGAGAGCTGGCACTTTAGCAGACGATCCTTTCGACTCAAAAGCGGCGCGGTAACGCCAAACTTTCGACAACAAAAACAGGCGCGGTAACAGCAAGGAACTGCAGTTCCTTGTCTGCTAAACACGATGGCTCTCGGCGTCGTCTGCTCGTTCGTTGGCGGCAGTTGGCGTCGCGACCGCTTGCGCCATCTCTTGTCTCCCGTGCGAAACGGCGCCGTGTTGTTTGCAGACCGGTGGCGTCGCTGCATTTCCATAGGAGCTAAGCCTTTTTCTTTCTTTACTTTTTTCTCAGGTAAGTTCGTTCTTTGCAAATTTTACGAAAAAAATGCACCATCTGTGGGCAACGCTGCACAAAGTCGTAGCGCGATAGGTTAAGAAACCGAATTTTCCGGTCGATTTAAAGAGCCTGCCGTCTCCTTGTTTCACCCAGTA
>JAZHYW010018782.1:0-52794 GCA_037355805.1 Ixodes ricinus | reverse complement strand
TCCGCTTTGTGGCCTTTTTATCATATATTGGAGTCCGATCTGGTACTGAAATGTTACGTTCAGGTGCCTGATTCTACTGATTTTGACCCGTCCGCTTTGTGGCCTTTTTATCATATATTGGAGTCCGATCTGGTACTGAAATGTTACGTTCAGGTGCCTGATTCTACTGATTTTGACCTGTCCGCTTTGTGGCCTTTTTATCATATATTGGAGTCCGATCTGGTACTGAAATGTTACGTTCAGGTGCCTGATTCTTCTGATTTTGACCTGTCCGCTTTGTGGCCTTTTTATCATATATTGGAGTCCGATCTGGTACTGAAATGTTACGTTCAGGTGCCTGATTCTTCTGATTTTGACCTGTCCGCTTTGTGGCCTTTTTATCATATATTGGAGTCCGATCTGGTACTGAAATGTTACGTTCAGGTGCCTGATTCTACTGATTTTGACCCGTCCGCTTTGTGGCCTTTTCATCATATATTGGAGTCCGATCTGGTACTGAAATGTTACGTTCAGGTGCCTGATTCTACTGATTTTGACCCGTCCGCTTTGTGGCCTTTTTATCATATATTGGAGTCCGATCTGGTACTGAAATGTTACGTTCAGGTGCCTGATTCTACTGATTTTGACCCGTCCGCTTTGTGGCCTTTTTATCATATATTGGAGTCCGATCTGGTACTGAAATGTTACGTTCAGGTGCCTGATTCTTCTGATTTTGACCCGTCCGCTTTGTGGCCTTTTTATCATATATTGGAGTCCGATCTGGTACTGAAATGTTACGTTCAGGTGCCTGATTCTACTGATTTTGACCCGTCCGCTTTGTGGCCTTTTTATCATATATTGGAGTCCGATCTGGTACTGAAATGTTACGTTCAGGTGCCTGATTCTTACTGATTTTGACCCGTCCGCTTTGTGGCCTTTTTATCATATATTGGAGTCCGATCTGGTACTGAAATGTTACGTTCAGGTGCCTGATTCTACTGATTTTGACCCGTCCGCTTTGTGGCCTTTTTATCATATATTGGAGTCCGATCTGGTACTGAAATGTTACGTTCAGGTGCCTGATTCTACTGATTTTGACCCGTCCGCTTTG
The DNA here is from genome assembly GCA_037355805.1 of Ixodes ricinus. Taxonomy (NCBI): domain Eukaryota; kingdom Metazoa; phylum Arthropoda; class Arachnida; order Ixodida; family Ixodidae; genus Ixodes; species Ixodes ricinus. The sequence goes on along the minus strand of JAZHYW010018782.1, from coordinate 51,704 downwards.
TGGCCTTTTTATCATATATTGGAGTCCGATCTGGTACTGAAATGTTACGTTCAGGTGCCTGATTCTACTGATTTTGACCCGTCCGCTTTGTGGCCTTTTTATCATATATTGGAGTCCGATCTGGTACTGAAATGTTACGTTCAGGTGCCTGATTCTACTGATTTTGACCCGTCCGCTTTGTGGCCTTTTTATCATATATTGGAGTCCGATCTGGTACTGAAATGTTACGTTCAGGTGCCTGATTCTACTGATTTTGACCCGTCCGCTTTGTGGCCTTTTTATCATATATTGGAGTCCGATCTGGTACTGAAATGTTACGTTCAGGTGCCTGATTCTTACTGATTTTGACCCGTCCGCTTTGTGGCCTTTTTATCATATATTGGAGTCCGATCTGGTACTGAAATGTTACGTTCAGGTGCCTGATTCTACTGATTTTGACCCGTCCGCTTTGTGGCCTTTTTATCATATATTGGAGTCCGATCTGGTACTGAAATGTTACGTTCAGGTGCCTGATTCTTCTGATTTTGACCCGTCCGCTTTGTGGCCTTTTTATCATATATTGGAGTCCGATCTGGTACTGAAATGTTACGTTCAGGTGCCTGATTCTACTGATTTTGACCCGTCCGCTTTGTGGCCTTTTTATCATATATTGGAGTCCGATCTGGTACTGAAATGTTACGTTCAGGTGCCTGATTCTACTGATTTTGACCCGTCCGCTTTGTGGCCTTTTCATCATATATTGGAGTCCGATCTGGTACTGAAATGTTACGTTCAGGTGCCTGATTCTACTGATTTTGACCTGTCCGCTTTGTGGCCTTTTTATCATATATTGGAGTCCGATCTGGTACTGAAATGTTACGTTCAGGTGCCTGATTCTACTGATTTTGACCCGTCCGCTTTGTGGCCTTTTTATCATATATTGGAGTCCGATCTGGTACTGAAATGTTACGTTCAGGTGCCTGATTCTTCTGATTTTGACCCGTCCGCTTTGTGGCCTTTTTATCATATATTGGAGTCCGATCTGGTACTGAAATGTTACGTTCAGGTGCCTGATTCTACTGATTTTGACCCGTCCGCTTTGTGGCCTTTTTATCATATATTGGAGTCCGATCTGGTACTGAAATGTTACGTTCAGGTGCCTGATTCTACTGATTTTGACCCGTCCGCTTTGTGGCCTTTTCATCATATATTGGAGTCCGATCTGGTACTGAAATGTTACGTTCAGGTGCCTGATTCTACTGATTTTGACCCGTCCGCTTTGTGGCCTTTTTATCATATATTGGAGTCCGATCTGGTACTGAAATGTTACGTTCAGGTGCCTGATTCTACTGATTTTGACCCGTCCGCTTTGTGGCCTTTTTATCATATATTGGAGTCCGATCTGGTACTGAAATGTTACGTTCAGGTGCCTGATTCTACTGATTTTGACCTGTCCGCTTTGTGGCCTTTTTATCATATATTGGAGTCCGATCTGGTACTGAAATGTTACGTTCAGGTGCCTGATTCTACTGATTTTGACCCGTCCGCTTTGTGGCCTTTTTATCATATATTGGAGTCCGATCTGGTACTGAAATGTTACGTTCAGGTGCCTGATTCTACTGATTTTGACCTGTCCGCTTTGTGGCCTTTTCATCATATATTGGAGTCCGATCTGGTACTGAAATGTTACGTTCAGGTGCCTGATTCTACTGATTTTGACCCGTCCGCTTTGTGGCCTTTTTATCATATATTGGAGTCCGATCTGGTACTGAAATGTTACGTTCAGGTGCCTGATTCTTACTGATTTTGACCCGTCCGCTTTGTGGCCTTTTCATCATATATTGGAGTCCGATCTGGTACTGAAATGTTACGTTCAGGTGCCTGATTCTACTGATTTTGACCCGTCCGCTTTGTGGCCTTTTTATCATATATTGGAGTCCGATCTGGTACTGAAATGTTACGTTCAGGTGCCTGATTCTACTGATTTTGACCCGTCCGCTTTGTGGCCTTTTCATCATATATTGGAGTCCGATCTGGTACTGAAATGTTACGTTCAGGTGCCTGATTCTTCTGATTTTGACCCGTCCGCTTTGTGGCCTTTTTATCATATATTGGAGTCCGATCTGGTACTGAAATGTTACGTTCAGGTGCCTGATTCTACTGATTTTGACCCGTCCGCTTTGTGGCCTTTTTATCATATATTGGAGTCCGATCTGGTACTGAAATGTTACGTTCAGGTGCCTGATTCTACTGATTTTGACCCGTCCGCTTTGTGGCCTTTTTATCATATATTGGAGTCCGATCTGGTACTGAAATGTTACGTTCAGGTGCCTGATTCTACTGATTTTGACCCGTCCGCTTTGTGGCCTTTTTATCATATATTGGAGTCCGATCTGGTACTGAAATGTTACGTTCAGGTGCCTGATTCTACTGATTTTGACCCGTCCGCTTTGTGGCCTTTTTATCATATATTGGAGTCCGATCTGGTACTGAAATGTTACGTTCAGGTGCCTGATTCTACTGATTTTGACCCGTCCGCTTTGTGGCCTTTTTATCATATATTGGAGTCCGATCTGGTACTGAAATGTTACGTTCAGGTGCCTGATTCTACTGATTTTGACCTGTCCGCTTTGTGGCCTTTTCATCATATATTGGAGTCCGATCTGGTACTGAAATGTTACGTTCAGGTGCCTGATTCTACTGATTTTGACCCGTCCGCTTTGTGGCCTTTTCATCATATATTGGAGTCCGATCTGGTACTGAAATGTTACGTTCAGGTGCCTGATTCTACTGATTTTGACCCGTCCGCTTTGTGGCCTTTTCATCATATATTGGAGTCCGATCTGGTACTGAAATGTTACGTTCAGGTGCCTGATTCTACTGATTTTGACCCGTCCGCTTTGTGGCCTTTTCATCATATATTGGAGTCCGATCTGGTACTGAAATGTTACGTTCAGGTGCCTGATTCTACTGATTTTGACCCGTCCGCTTTGTGGCCTTTTTATCATATATTGGAGTCCGATCTGGTACTGAAATGTTACGTTCAGGTGCCTGATTCTACTGATTTTGACCCGTCCGCTTTGTGGCCTTTTTATCATATATTGGAGTCCGATCTGGTACTGAAATGTTACGTTCAGGTGCCTGATTCTACTGATTTTGACCCGTCCGCTTTGTGGCCTTTTTATCATATATTGGAGGTACTGAATGCGTTTTCTGTCGCGCGGAACCTGGAAAGAGATGCTTACTTTTGTTCGACGTCGGCGGAATCAAGTTTTTCCACTTTGACTTCGACGGCAACTTTGCCATGTTTCGACCTTCGTGAGCTACGGAACCAAACGCGTGGATTTTGCTTTCGAAATACGACGCGCTCGTTCACTCGATGCCGGAACCACAGTGGCCGGAACGATCGCGTTCATAATGACGTCACCAAACAAATGGTAGGTCTGGATGGAGATGATCTACTCTTGTGACTCTTGCTTGTGACTCTTGTCCAGCTCTTGTCATCTAGAGTATGAGGCGCTCTCACCGTACACACCGATGGGATGTACGTACAACACCGGTTGTACGTCTTATTACACAATATTTTTATCATTATATTTATTAAATAGCTCTAGGGTATCGGTCTTCATGGTTTTTAAGACTTTTTTTTTTAATGATGCTTGTTAATTTTTTTTTTAAGAGATTGGTGGCTTGCGCCACAGGCGGCTTTGCGAGGCTGCGCTACCTATTTGAAGAAAGAGGTTGGAGCCGAAGCAACGCCCAACTGGGATGTTTCATCCCCCTCCTCTGCAGCACCATCTGCTTCCTCCTCCCCAGCCCTTTCCCACAGTGAAGGTCTGTCCAAACAGAACGGGCATTCAAACAAACAGTGGTTTATTCCTTCCGGACGACGGTTCTGGCTCGGATCAGCACCTGTAGGACCTGTAGTATGGTTGAGGAAGAACAAGTTTGAAGATTGGCGCCAGACGTCGACACAATACGAGATACGAACAGCTCAAAGTGTTGTGCGCAATTTCAAAGAATAATAAAAGAAAAGAAAACTTGAACACTATGATAGCACAAATACAAACGAACAAAACACAAATTTTGAGAAGAAACAAAAGCAACAAAATCTAGCTTTAGATCACACTTCCTAACTCGTTTCCGTGTGGTGGTATGAGTCACGTGCGCCTCACACGCGCAAGGTCCCCGGTTCGATCCCGGGCGGAAACAGGGTTTTTTATTATTTTTTTTTTCACCCGCTTTGTTTATGAAAATTTTATGCGGTACTACCTTTCAACGTGTTCAGGAACTCTGGTTTTATTGACTGTTAGAAGCTGCGGTTTCGTTGCAGACACCAGAGAGTTGACAAGCTTATAAAGGAGGATTTGCTCAGTAGCTATATTTCTGGGAGCTCACGTCAAGTTGCGTACCAGGATCCCTGATGTACCTACACGGCGGGATCTAGCGGGACCAAGCGCGTGTGTCCATGTAGTTGGAAAAGGGAAGAGCAATCGTGGGAGCGGTTCATGTCCCGTCAAGCAGGACCAGGGACCTGGACATCGCCGCTTGATTACTGGCCAGCTCGTACCACTGAGACGCCAATCGCGGCAGGCGGCGATGTTTCGGTCCCTTGGTCCCGCCGTAGATTAAAGGGATACTACAACGAAATTTCGGCGCTCATTTTTTTGGTCTATATGTGTTCAAAAGAGCAGTATCACATGGAACATACCAATATCTTGTTAAAAAAGTCTCGAAAAGAATTTTAAAACGAATTAAACGATTAGCAAAGAGCACCTGGTGGATGTCGCTAACGCCTCGTTTGTAATGCTTGTCTAGGAACCTTGACAGCTAGTGACGGAGGTTGTCTCGCCTCCGGCCACGACGAGAGAAGGGGGAAGCAGGAACTCCCTCTTCCCGAGAATCCCTTTTGTGTGTCGCAGAAGTCACTATTGTCCCCCTACAAGATTATAGAAGATTAACCCGTCACTCGAAAATTCGTACAAAAGCAGCCGCTTCGGTGGCTGGAACGACTAGGCCATCCTCTCGACGTCAGCCTCGCCGTAGCTTTGCTCGTCTTGAGACGACCTACGTCACGATTGCGTTGGATGTCACGTGCTCTAAGCTGGGCCTTCTCCGAGCGCTTGCCAGAGTGGGCCGTTTATAACGAAAAATACAGCCACCAGGATCAAAATACAAACGTGCGATTGTCATTTACGGATATTGTGGATCATATTCAACCTATTTTTGAACACGACAGGAATATTTCAAATTTCGTTGAAGTATCCCTTTAAAGCACCAGGACACCCGTACTTCGTATGAATCATGCAATAAAGTCGCTGGTTCAGGAGGTTCTGGTATATGTGAACAATGCGCGGAATAGGCTGGAGAGGAAAGGAGCGTCCAAAAGCCGGATACTCGCGGGTGTTCTAGCAAATATCAGTGTAAATAGCCCATAGTTTCTGCACCGAAATTCCAGCACTAGCCTCGTTCCACTTACGTGCACCTCGACGTACTCGGTAATAGGGCCGATGGATCTCGAGATACGACCAGAAACCGCCCTGCACTTTTCTCAACATTGACTTTCTGCACCGGTGCAGGTAAATCGAACGAAGCTAATGTTTGTAAACCTGGTTGCATGAACCTCATCACCCCAGGATGACCTCAATTAATCAAGTGCCTTTATACAACCTGTTTATTAAGCGAGCACCAAGCCGGTTCGCAGTTTGTGGGTACCCTGGCGGCTCCCCAGCCCGATTGCTTGAGGGGCACAGGTGGCAACTTTCCCACGTGGCGGCACAGTCAATCTGGCCACACGCAATTGTGGTGCGACCACGTAGATAAGGCAGATCAGAGGCGGCGTACAGGCAGTCGCTGCCCGGACTCAGGCGCCACCGGTAACGATGTTAGTGACACCGATCTGTTCGCCCATGTCCAATTAAATGTAGTTTCTTGGTCTTGAAACCCCTGGCTCCGTGTTATTCCTCCGGGTCCGGTATGCAGCAAAGCAAACCGACCAGCGGTTTCAAGAACAAGAAACTAGTACATTTAATTGGACATGGACGAAACAATATATATATTTTCATAACCAAGGTTGTGCATTTTCGAAATTGTTTTCCACAAATCAATTGGTCAAATTATGTGGGCGTTTTTCGTAGTTAATTTTTTGACAAAGATTTAGTTTGTTTGATTCCAACCACGATTTGCAAAATAGTGGCGCCACCTATCGCGCAACGCCGGAAACATGAGTGCAAGGCTGGAAGGTGGTTGGAAAACAACTAGGCGACTAGGCTTCGTGATGCATAGTTTTGGTTTGCCTTGATACACGTGGGCGTAAAGCTCGTGCACGCAAGCTGTCCGGCCGTGCAGCTTCTCCCTTTCCGGGTGCTGCAAAATCGACATACCCGTGACAAATGCGCGCTGCAGATCCGCAGTGCCGGCAGTTCGGCATGCCATGGTGAGCGTAAGCCGTCCGTGTTTCCTCTCGCGGCAGCTATCCGCGTTCTCTTTTGCAGGATACAGACTCGACGCGTCTCGACGGTGAAGTAATTCGTAACCAAGCGCAAACAGTGGGCTGGCGTGACGACAAACAAAGCGACTCGCGAACTCTCGCCCGGCCGTACTCGCTCCCGCGCCTCTGTCGCAGCCTAGGAATTGCCGGCACGCCCATTTGTTTTCCAACCAAACTCTGCTCGCGCATGCAGCAGCTTTTTCGCAAATCGTGGATTCTCCAAAATTCAGTTCCAATTTTGCAAATGGGCTGTCATTCCATGCCAAACGTCCCAGACATTGCGCTCGACCCCTTCCGATTTCTAAAAAAATTCATGGCCTTTTGCCCCAATGTCCGTAGCCATGCCCTAAAATAGTTTTGGCGAAAAATTTTTTTGATGACGTGAGCGCGGTTTGAACTTTTAAAAACAGCGTGAAACTAGGCATCACTCAATAATTGATGAAAAATCAGCTTTTTAGTGAAACACCTAGCAATATTTTTTCTTATATTTGCACGGCTTTCGACTTACAATGTGGTTAAGCTTGTGAAGTTTTGTTTAATTTAAATATTTTTTAAAAAGCTAGAAAAAAGTGAAAATTTTAACATTTTTGTTATTTTATTAAAAAATATCTAACTGCTCCCGGGACTCAATATAACTTTTTACCGGCTGCGCTGCAGGTATATAATCTATAGAAAAAGTTTAAAACCGCTCAATAAAATATCTCGCAGTAAAAAAAATCCTGAAGTTGCAAAAAAGTGCGTTTTGACGCATAAACAGCCGTCTATTTCACCCTGAGGTGGTCCAAGTAAAAATACAAAATATGGTGGGTTTGGAAGAACAATCGATAATCTTTTGATTCTGAAAGTTTAATCAAAGTAATTTTTGTTTAAAGCGAGAAAACAATTTTTGAAGTTGAGCTCTCGCACCACTACCCGGCGTCGCTTCTTAACGCCTCTTCGCCGCACGGCACGCCACCTGCGACGATAGCTGACGCGATTAGGTCCAAAGAAAGAACGGAGTTTCCTGCCGCTTCCCCTTGTCCGTCTTTCCGGCTGCAAGGGAAGAAATGGCGGGTATCGTGTAATAATCGTTGGTGCCTCCAGCGCTTGTGTCCTTTGTACCCGAGGGCGGCTCGAAACGCGATGCCTAATACGGGCGCATCAGTTGACGTGGACTTCTCCTAAAAGGGAAACGCGATAATATCGCCGCGAAATCTAGCTGTCACGCATACTGCAGTGAAAAGCGGAACTATTCAGCGACGCAAGAATTTGCCGTTTCAAAGCCGATTTAAACACAAACGAGGCGTGAGCCTCCAACTGCGCCCGTTCGTTAACACCAGATCGCGTCGTCGTATGAGATTGCCCGTTCACGGGACTTTTGTGTTGCTGTCTACATCTGTCCTGACGTCGAGAAGAGAGAGTGATTGCGATGTGTACGTAAGAAACAGCTAGCTTACTAGTGGATGCTCTTACCTGGCAGCGCTAAGCATTTGCTGATATCAAGACAGTGGAAAGTCCACAGGAGGACAGCCGCGCAAAACGGTCAAAATAGGAAAAGCCATAAAGCAACAAGAGTAGAAAAAAACATCTTCCCACCAAGATGTGCCCGACAACTCGAGGTCCCGCTTTCTACCTGCGTGCGCACACCGTGACACCGTCGCACGCTTTGCCGGGCTTGACGGTGGCGGGCTGTGCAGAGAAGAGACGCAGGAAACGACGCCAGGTTGCGGCGCGAAAGCTCAACTTCAAAATGTTTTTTTCCTCTTTAGAACAAAATTACTTTAATTAAGCTTTCAAGAACAAAAGGAAATAAACTCTTTTGCAGAAGTCACCATGTTACGTATTTTTCTTTCAGCCACCTCAAGGCAGAATTGACGGCTCTTTAAACGGCAAAACGCAATTTTGCACAATTTTTTTTCTGCAAGATATTTAGTTGTACGGCCTGAAACTTTTTTTTTTTGTGTACAGTATACCGACAGGGCTGTCAATAAGAGTATTTACAGTCGCATGCAGCAAAGCCTTATTTTGTAGCAAAACTAAAAATTTGCTAAAATACTCATATATTCCTTATTGTTTTAAAGCTGCTTCGAGCATACCAAATTCCATGACCATGATCCTTATTACATAGCAGTCCAAATACCGTAGGGGTTTTAGGCAAAAATATTCCAGTTTTCCGTAAAAAAAAAAATCTTACTTTTCATCAATTATTGAATGAGTCGTTGTTCCACCCCCTTTTACTAGTTCGAACCGCCATCACCCCATGAAATTTGTTTTTCGTAAAAAAAAAAATATATGTTAGAGGCACCACAAACGTTACGGTGAAGAGCCATCAATTTTATTTTAGGAATCGGAGGTGGCCGTGGGTCCTTAGACATGGCATGGAGAAGTCCACGTCGCCTGATGCCGCCCTTCGTTTACGCATCGCGTTTCGAGCCGCCCTCGGGTACAAAGGACACAACGGACATCGTAGGTGCGCTGGCGGCACCTACGATGATTACACGATACCCGCCATTTCTTCCCTTGCAGCCGGAAAGACGGACAAGGGGAAGCGGCAGGAAACTCCGTTCTTTCTTTGCACCTAATCGCGTCAGCTATCGTCGCAGGTGGCGTGCTGTGCGGCAAAGAGGCGCTTGACAGGGTGTTTATGCTCGCCGAGGTTTTTATTTGGACATGACATATGAGAGCCCAACTACCCAAAACACAATTTGCGACTCGAAATTCGGTTTCTTTCCGCCCGAAAACCGCCGATCAAGAACTGGCCGGTTCGAGTCTCGCTCACTCTCTTTTCCGTGATCACGGGCCATTTTCTAAGGTATCGATGCGACCACCAAATTTAATCAAAGTCGTTGGTCACTGAAGGCACACACTGATTATTAAAAATAGAAAAAAATATGAAACCCATTTTTTGTGGCTTCTAAAAAGCTGCAAATACGTTGATTGAAAAAAAAGTTCCACAGAGAACCGGAAGCGTTCTGTGCGTGCGTCGTTTCGCGTATCGTGGGACTCGCGGGGACGGCGATGGCAGCGGACGACGGGCGCGGGACCTCTACTTCAGAACTGTCGTTCGCGGTACCGGCGAATTCTGTCTGTCTTTAAAAGAGAAATTTGGGACTGATCAAAAGAATTGGTATTCATCCCGTACGACACGCCCGACCACCAAGCCGATTTGCACGAAGACGTCGCCGAGCCGTCACTCCCTTCTCGTGGCTGAAGACATCGCTCGCGCAAACTTCAAGCACGACGTGTCTACTTCGAGTTGAATATGCACGCGTACGATTTCTTTACTAGGTGCGAATGTCGCCAATGCGTGGTGCTTCCCGACTTCGACCCGGGAGTGCTTTTGCTGGAGGAAAATCGGCAGCGAACTTTCCAACTTACAGTTTACCGGCTGAAGTATTACTAAGGAAAGAGATCCCCTATCACGTGATCCCCCAGTAGCTCAGTGGGAAAGACGTCCGCTTCACACGCGGCAGGACCGGGTTCGATACCCGGTGAAGGCACTTTTTTTTTTCCTTTTTCAAACATTTTTTGATGTTTACATTTCTTTCTTTTTACAATTATCACTGAAGAAACAAACAAAAATTAACAAACAAATGTTGTGGACGAAACGTCGCTGAATTAAATGGGGATGGGATTTCCTTTTTTGACACCTGCGAACTCAATGAAATCACTTTCCACAAAATGCAAGGAGCATATAAATCGGGTAGCGTCCGCTTTCCGAGGTGCCCGTAAATGTTCTACAGGAATTGCAGCCAGCCATTGGTCCCGATCCCGTTGATCTTTCGGAAACTCTGTCGCACAATGCCACTTTTTTTCGGACGCAGGACATGTGAGCCAGCTCTTCACGCAACATCTTGGGTGTATTCTTTTCGGAGCCGATCATGAAAATTAACTACGGGCACTCACTACTCATCTCCCACTCCTCAATGTACAAAACAACTCATCTTGTAGTACAGAACAGCGAGCGGAACAAACATAACTGCAAAAGAATCGCAAACAGTTCCCGCTAACGCCGCATGTCGTCTGCTACGCAGAGGGAAAAAAAAGAAGAAAAAAAAAGCGCACGGTCGGGTGTAGCCACGTGACTTCCGCCACTCTCTCCTCTCCACTCCTCCGACCTCCGCGCGCGAGTTTCGGTTTCGGTTTCGAGCAGTTGCGTCTTTTGGCTTTATTAAAAAAATACGCTACTCTGTTGCAAAATATTAATTGGGTAGTCCTCCGACACCATAATGAAGCGCCTGGCAAAAAATGGAAAACATTTTTTGGGGGGTGTCAGTGTCCCTTTAACGAACGGGCGCAGTTGGAGGCTCACGCCTCGTTTGTGTTTAAATCGGCTTTGAAACGGCAAATTCTTGAGTCGCTGAATGGTTCCACTTTTCACTGCGGTACGCGTGACAGCTAGATTTCGCGGCGATATTGTATCGCGTTTCACCTTTCAGGGAGAAGTCCACGTCAACTGATGCCGCCCGTCGTTAGCATCGCGTTTCGAGCCGCCCTCGGGTACAAAGGACACAACGGGCCTGCTGGCACGCGCTGGCGGCACCAACGATTATTACACGATACCCGCCGTTTCTTCCCTTGCAGCCGGAAAGACGGACAAGGGGAAGCGGCAGAAAACTCCGTTCTTTCTTTGGACCTAATCGCGTCAGCTATCGTCGCAGGTGGCGTGCCGTGCGGCGAAGAGGCGTTAAGAAGCGACGCCGGGTAGTGGTGCGAGAGCTCAACTTCAAAAATTGTTTTCTCGCTTTAAACAAAAAATTACTTTGATTAAACTTTCAGAATCAAAAGATTATCGATTGTTCTTCCAAACCCACCATATTTTGTATTTTTACTTGGACCACCTCAGGGTGAAATAGACGGCTGTTTATGCGTCAAAACGCACTTTTTTGCAACTTCAGGATTTTTTTTACTGCGAGATATTTTATTGAGCGGTTTTAAACTTTTTTTATAGATTATATACCGGCAGGGCAGCCGGTAAAAAGTTATATTAAGTCCCGGGAGCAGTTAGATATTTTTTTAATAAAATAACAAAAATGTTAAAATTTTCAATTTTTTTTAGTTTTTTAAAAAATATTTAAATTAAACAAAACTTCACAAGCTTAACCACATTGTAAGTCGAAAGCCGTGCAAATATAAGAAAAAATATTGCTAGGTATTTCACTAAATAGCTGATTTTTCATCAATTATTGAGTGATGCCTAGTTTCACGCTGTTTTTAAAAGTTCAAACCGCGCTCACGTCATCAAAAAAATTTTTTCGCCAAAACTATTTCAGGGCATGGCTACGGACATTGGGGCAAAAGGCCATGATATTTTTTTTTAGAAATCGGAAGGGGTCGAGCGCAATGTCTGGGACGTTTGGCATGGAATGACCCAATGTTATTTTTAGCAAAAAAAAAAATGGTTGTAAACTTGTATTTGGATTTAAAAGAGCACACTTGCAACAAACAGTATTTAAACTAAACCTTGGGGGTTTGGCACCATCGCCATTACTGGTGTCCCTAAAGAAAACCTGCAAACAAGTGTTGCTTCAATAAGAGTCAATATCTTAAAATGACTAAGTCTTCGAGGTAATCCCTGGGAAGCTGTTATTTATCCCATCCCCCATCCTATCTCCATCACCCTACCGTGGTTCATAGCTTTCAACGTTACAAAAACACACCCCTCGTTTAACCAAGCACAAATACTATGGTCCAAATGAAAACCGGAACAGTGGCCTTTTGTTGCAAACTCAAAAGCAAATGACCCATTTGTCCCGAATAAACCCCGACAAGCTAAACCTAAGGCCTATTTTGTCAATGTTCCTAGACTTGCAACTGGGGCGGCATTTTTTCAGGAACACTGATTCTGTGCACCGACAAGTTACTCGTAAAATAGGTTGAAGTCCAACGGACCGAAATTTTACCGGCAAATGTTTTTGGGATTTATCCGAAAACACAGAACCCCTCCTGCAACATGTGAACACTACCAAATTTAGAAAATGCCTGCAAAAAATTGCAGCTTATCAATTATAGCAGAAGCTTATAAAAGCAGAAACAAAACTTTCATAGTCTTTTCAGAAATTTTAGCATATTTTCACACACACACACACACCATTACACTTGTGGACACCTTTCTCTGGCAATGGAGCCAATGCGGAGAGCAAGTCGTCCACTTTTCGCGCAGGGATTGCGGCGACGTCAGAATGACACAGAGTATTGGCTGCGATTGGACGGATAACCCCAATGCTAGATGCTTTGAGGTCTACCCACTATTCTTTTCAATCAGCCAATAAGAGCTCGGCGTTCTGACATCAGTGGAACCCCAGTGCAAGAAGCAGACAAACTTTCGCACCGCATACCACCTGTTCCAAAACTGTGCACGCACCCTTCACTTTCGAAATGCCACAGGAACTTGCCCCCAAGTACGGTAGCAAAAGGAGTGAGACGACAAGAGTTGTAAAGAACATTTCCTAAGATGTTTATTGGAGAACATGCGCGGGACTAAAAACTGGGGAGGGGAAACCAATAAAGAATCAAGAATTATGGAGGTGATACTTATATACATTTACATTAGAAATTACAAGAACCAATAAAAAAAAAAATCTTTAAGAAGAATAGAAGGCTGCCAGCATCCTCGCACACACACACTACCAGCTTGCTCGTCGGCGCTTTCTGTTCCGCTTTCGGCAAAGAAAAAAAAGAAAAAAGAAAAAAAGGCCGGACGCATGCACACACACACACACGCACTTCAGTCTGTTGTTGCCCTTCAAGCACTGCCAATGTGGCAAACTTGGGCCGGGCTAGGTCAAAGTAGAACTTTGCAGAGAAGAAAAAAGAATAATGAAGGGGAAATGTCCGACGCCTCCTATCAAACGCCGGGGAACCACTCGCTGTCGTTTGCGTCGTGTTTCCCGACACAGTTCCGAGAGGCGGGGGAACATAGAGGCTTGCGTGGCTTCCGTTGAGACACGGGACCTGCGAAACAAAAGGTTGAAAACGTTTTAGCACCAGTTTTTTTCCTTTTTGGATTGCTTAAGTTCTTACTGACAATGCTGTTGCGACGCCACCTGCAGGAAGCCAGCGTGCATTAGACATGGATGTTGCATCACTTTAAAGGGATACTTCAACGAAATTTGAAATATTCCCGTCGTGTTCAAAAATAGGTTGAATACGATCCACAATATCCGTAAATGACAATCGCACGTTTGTATTTTGATCCTGGTGGCTGTATTTTTCGTTATAAACGGCCCACTCTGGCAAGCGCCGGAGAAGGCCCAGCTGAGAGCACGTGACATCCAACGCAATCGTGACGTAGGTCGTCTCAAGACGAGCAAAGCTACGCGCGAGGCTGACGTCGAGAGGATGGCCTAGTCGTTCCAGCCACCGAAGCGGCTGCTTTGTACGAATTTTGAGTGACGGGTTAATCTTCTATAATCTTGTAGGGGGACAATAGCGACTTCTGCGACACACGAAAGGGATTCTCGGGAAGAGGGGAGTTCCTCTCTGGTTCCTCTTCCCCCTTCTCTCGTCGTGGCCGGAGGCGAGACGACTCCGTCACTAGCTGTCAAGGTTCCTAGACGAGCATTACAAACGAGGCGTTAGCGACATCCACCAGGTGCTCTTGCTAATCGTTTAATTCGTTTTAAAATTCCTTTTCGAGACTTTTTTAACAAGATATTGGTAAGTGCCATGTGATACTGCTCTTTTGAACACATATAGACCAAAAAATGAGCGCCAAAATTTCGTTGTAGTATCCCTTTAAGGCTAGGACCAGTGCCATATAATCGATGCCTTTAAAGGTGCATTCCTCTCTCCTTCCTTGTAGACCGAGTTCTTGTTCGTAAGGAACTGGCAGTTTCGCGACAGCTGTAGAGAAGGCAGGGCAGACAATGCTGCGACTAGTGGACTCCGCAGAGACTGTGAACACGCCTTCAAATACGACCTCTGGGAGCCGCCATTTTGCCGCTGGTGTCTGTAGATCGTAAGACAGTCGAGCCTCGCTAAAACAGCCCACAATTGCCGAACTGGCCTCACAACAAAGCATTTTCTACTCACGGTGGCCAGAGTAGCTTTTGGAAATGTGGTCGTTTGGAAGTGTGTATACCCACCGAATCCTCCAATCAACAACGCAGCACCACTGGGCTTGCTCAATTTACCGGCACCGGCCTACACCGATGCAGAAAAGTGCGAGGCAAAGTATTTCCGGTACAAGTTTTAACCTTTCGGGGTAATGCATCTTTTCGCCTTGTTGACCTCTCTAGTCAGAATCATTTCACACAAAAAACAAAGCAATCACTTAGTGTTGGTAAAATGTAATTTGCCATCGAAGCGTCCACAAAGAACAACTGAAAATGTGGGATCCAGAATCTTGGCCTGTCTACATGTAGGGTGCCCAGCTTTCAGAAATTGCAATGTCTGTAAGGCTCTCCTCATTATTCTAATTCAAGAAATTGTAACAATCATCCTTTGAGGATTCCTCCCAAAAACATTGAGGGCCCTCTTTAGGGTTGTCGCCTCCTCTAAAGCACCATCGTCGTCTACTTGAATCACTAACATATTTTCAGTAAAAAGTGAAAAGAGACAAAGTTGCCGCGATAAACACCGCATGAATGTGCGTGCAAACTCATCTAGAAAAAAAAAAAAAAAAAGAAATGTAGAAAAAGTGACGCCATTTTGCGTAAAGAGCTAAAAATGAAAAGCTCCCGACGATAGGCGGCGCAATCAGAAGTTGTCGGCACGCGCGCGACGGTGGATTGTGAAGCATAAACACCTGACCATAACTAGAACATCTCTCTGTCGGGCGACATCAGACACGTGTGACCTCAAAGGGTTAATGCAAGAGGTTTAGGTAAATTGAGCGACCCTGCTGGGGTCGTTCGGTGACAAAGTCTACGAGATCATCGACTGCTGCAACTGGTCGGCGCCACGCTACAATTAGCCAGCGCCAAGACCAGCTGCTGCGCTGGCCATATCGCGGCAATCGGCAATCTTGCCGACTTTCTCACCGGGCGTCCAACTCAGGAGGCCACGTACAGTGAGCAGACAGACATGCACGTAAGTACCCAGACAGCATGCCAGGGCAACGCCCGACCTGTCACTGAGCTTTGCAATTTTCGGGGCTAACATGCGATATAGTGGTATTTGTGCAAAGTTGGAGGATCCTTTTTTTTTTTTTTGTAAAAACAGCACCCCCTTTTTGATAATTGACACTTCTGTAAAATGAGGCTCCGCTTTCTCTAAACCGAGCTTTGATAAAACGAGCTTGTTCTCTAAATTGTGTTTCGATGAAATTGCGTTTGATCAACCGTAGTTAACTTGAATTTGATGCTGCATCGTTTTCACGGCAACTTTCTGCCGGGCGCGTGGGCCTGATTTTGTGACAGTCAGCAACAGCGGTCATTGACCTTTGTCTTTCTAAAATACGCTAACAAAAATATTTGCATAAGTGGAAACACCTTGCCCCGCAGCGCTAACTAAGCCTCTCAATATTTCCAGCGCACAGCACACGAATAGTAGCGCAGTATGCGTGCCCGAACCGTGTGGCGAACCGGTTCAGAACGTTTATTTGTTTTGCTCCAGCTCAGATTCAGCTCCAAAATGGCGCCCAACATTTTGGTTCGGGCAAAACAAGCGGTTCCAGTTACGGTTACAGTTCGACACCTTGTACATTTGTAAAACATTCAACTTTCTATCGGCAAAAAGTTAATCGATGTCAGCATGCCTCTGACCATGGCACATTTCTCCTATCGTCAGCTTTTGAGACACGGTACTATGCAGTGGCATCTCGACCTCATACCCTGAGGTCACTTTTTTAGCCGCCTTAGTTGAACTTTTTTTATTAATGCGAATAGCATTCTTTGGATACTTCACGCACTTTTCGTCTATCTATGTATCTATCTGGCTATCTAACCTCTTACGCCGCGGGTCGATAAATAAATAAAAAAGACCGGCGCCGGCTGGGATTCGAACCGTTGACCCTTTGATCAGCAGGCAGACGCGCTAACCACAGAGCTATGAAGGCAGTCATTCAACGCACTCTAAATGGTTGTTTATATCTTTACCATAGGACGCGCTTTACAGCGCTGTCACAGCTACCGGTGCGCGCGCGTTCCATGCACGAGGGCTCATTCCGCTCTCGTGAGGCTGAGCAAGTACCGTTGGTTGAGACTAGCTGAGACGCCAGAAAGTCTGGTCGGTACCATTTTGAGTGTTTCTGCGTATGGCGCGTGCTTTGCTCGCCTTCCTAAGTGACACAAACGCACGTGCTGGGCTGCGGAGATCGTGCGCAGGGCTGTGAAAGTGTCAACAAATTTAGAATCGCCTCAAGAGTGGGCTGGCGTATCCAGAGGTGTGCCGGCCACCTGACGAACGCGCATAACTCCGCACCGTTTGATGATATTCGCATTAACGTAGATAATCATTCCCAAAGGATGGGTTCTGCTGATTTTTACAACTCTCAACTTCCTCGTTTTCAGTCGTTGAATACTGAGTTTATTAGTAATTTCAGATCTCAGCATTCGGCCATCAGGTGCGGGGCTGAACAACACAGGTTTTCGCCGTTGTACAACTATGAAGGAACACACCGAGCCAGAAGTTGCCCAAACGAAAGCCGTGCATATCAAAAATAGATGCCACAAGATAAAACACTGTTTTCATCGCTTTGCCTAGTACATTCCATTACACCCACCTACAAACTAAACAGCCCAGTTGGGATGGGCAGGGATAAACCGAAACTGAGGCCACACTAGCATACTTGGGTGCAGCTGACGAAGGGTCAAGCCCCCGAATTCCCGGACGAAAAGCATGTTTTGGCTTCGAGAGCTTCACTAGCTGCTCAAGTACACAAACACACACGCGCCCCGCACCGAAAAATGCGGCGCGCCTTACCCGTCAGCGTTGTCTGCACCTTCTGGTCCCTGGTCTCCGGAGCGATGTGCCCGTTGCAGAGGGCGCGCGCCGCCGCGGAGGGGAGGTTGGGGGGGGCGAGGCACTGCTCCGCTTGCTGCGGGCAGTGGCTTGCCACGGCGCACCTCGGCCTGCAGCGCATGTCCTGCTGCTCCTGCCTGCGCTGAGCAGCTCCAGCATCGCTGGCGTTGGGTTGTCCAGCCCCAGGGTGTTGAAGTCATGGCGTCGGCCTCGACGAACCCGTTTTGCCGGTGCACTGCGCAAACGACCGCGAGAGACAAACTAACGTTGCAGTGGGGCTTACATCTAGCAGACCGGACTGCGGCCCGGCCGGCTAAACAGGACGCGAAGGGGACACTAACACCCCCAAAATTTTTTTCATTTTTTGCCAGGCGCTTTATTAATGGTGTCGGAGGACTACCCAATTAATATTTTGCAACAGAGTAGCGTATTTTTTTAATAAAGCCAAAAGACGCAACTGCTCGAAACCGAAACCGAAACTGCGGACGGAGGTCGGAGGAGTGGAGAGGATAGAGTGGCGGAGTCACGTAACTGCACCCGATCTGCGCATTTTTTTCCCCCTTTGCGTAGCAGACGACATTTGTTGCGCGATTCTTTTGCAGTTATGTTTGTTCCGCTCGCTGTTCTGTACTTCAAGATGAGTTGTTTTGTACATTGAGGAGTTGGAGATGGGTAGTGAGTGCCCGTGGTTAATTTCCATGATCGGCTCCGAAAAGAATACACCCAAGATGTTGCGTGAAGAGCTGGCTCACATGTCCTGCGTCCGGGAAAAAGTGGCATTGTGCGACAAGTTTCCGAAAGATCAACGGGATCAGGACCGAATGGCTGGCTGCAATTCCTGTAGAACATTTACGGGCACTCGGAAAGCGGACGCTACCCGATTTTTTATGCTCCTTGCATTTTGTGGAAAGTGATTACATTGAGTTCTCAGGTGTCAAAAAGGAAATCCCATCCCATTTAATTCAGGCGACGTTTCGTCCACAACATCTGCTTGTTATTTTTGTTTGTTTTTTCAGTGATAATTGTAAAAAAACAAAAGAAATGTAAACATCAAAAAATGTCTATAAAAAAAAAAAGAGAAAACGCCAACACTGGGGATTGAACCCGGTCCTGCCGCGTGTGAAGCGGACGTCGTTGCCACTGAGCTACTTGGGAATCTCGTTACTGGGGGATCTCTTTCCTTAGTAATAACTCAGCCGGTAAACTGCAAGTTCAAAAGTTTGCTGCCGATATTTCTCTAGCAAAAGCACTCCCGGGTCGAAGTCGGGAAGCACCACGACATTGGCGACATTCGCACTTAGTAAAGAAATCATACGCATGCATATTCAACTCAAAGTAGACACGTAGTGCTTGAAGTTTGCGCGAGCGATGTCTTCAGCCACGAGAAGGGAGCGACAGCTCGGCGACGTCTTCGTGCAAATCAGCTTGGTGGTCGGGCGTGTCGTACGGGATGAATACCAATGCTTTTGATCAGTCCCAAATTTCTCTTTTAAAGGCAGACAGAATTCGCCGGTACCGCGAACGACAGTTCTGAAGTAGAGGTCCCACGCCCGTCGTCCGCTGCCATCGCCGTCGCCTCGAGTCCCACGATACGCGAAACGACGCACGCACAGAATGCTTCCGGTTCGCTGTGGAACTTTTTTTTCAATCAACGTATTTGCAGCTTTTTAGAAGCCACAAAAAATGGGTTTCATATTTTTTTCTATTTTTAATATTGAGTGTGTGCCTTCAGTGACCAACGACTTTCATTAAATTTGGTGGTCGCATCGATACCTTAGAAAACGGCCCGTGACCCCGGAAAAGAGAGTGAGCGAGACTCGAACCGGCCAGTTCTTGATCGGCGGTTTTCGGGCGGAAAGAAACCGAATTTCGAGTCGCAAATTGTGTTCTGGGTAGTTGGGCTCTCATATGTCATGTACAACTAAAAACCTCGGCGAGCATAAACACCCTGTCAGTGTCCCTTTAAAGGGCCCCTGAAAATAAAAATAAAAACAGATTTTTAGACAGTCTGGTTGGGACACGCATGTCAAAAAAATAATGTTAGGCGAAAAAAAAAAAAATCATTAAAGGCGCGAGATTAATTTTAAATTCTGCCCACAAAATCTACGACGTCACGGAATGGACATGCACACTTTCCACCTCAACGAGATGGTCATGCGTTCTCTCAACCTCAACGGGCCGGGCGTCAACACCTCCTAGACTAGGAAGGCCTCAGCGCTTGCGAGATCGGGATCCAAAGATGGCGGACGGTTGAGGCCATGGCCTTTGCGGCGGGCGGCGGTGGCCGGCGACGCTCGCGTCGGCGCGACTCGTGCGCCCAGCGGTCGCTAGCAACGGTGGCGGTGGTGGCGCGCGGAGCGCCGCCAACCCGCTGACTGCGCATGCGTGGCTGTTCAAATCGCAGGAGTCGTCGGAGCTGTTGGTCTTGTTGCTTTGTTTTTTTCCACCCATCGCCGCCCCCGCCTGCCCTGCCTTGTTTTAAAACGTCGTACGCGAATGTTTGTTTTGTGGATCGGCATGCCGAACAAATGTTGTGCTACAGGTTGTCGCGGCAACTACAAAAATGCCGGAAGAAGTCCATGTGTTCAAGTTTCCTCAAAACGGTGACCTGCGGCAAGCGTTTGTGCCGTGCTTGAACTGTTACGTTTGTGCTTCAACACCAAGTCTATATACCGCCACATGATGTGCGAGGAGCGCCTGTATGGATACACAGGATTTTATTACGCAGCATTCATAGGTGAGATATAGCATTATTTCAGCTTGATTTGTAGTGTAGATACCAGTAGCTCTCGACAAAAAGCTATCTGAGCTGCTTGCATTCACAAAGAACATTGATTTCTAAGGTTGCATTGTTGCCCAGACTTACTTAAACCAGATGCCATTAAAGATCACTCTGTGTTTGTACTGTGTTTTGTTGAAATGTTTAGTCTTCGTCGAACGGATTGCTGCCAGATACAAATAAGTTGATGTGATGTGACTTGTATATAGCAAACAAAGAATAAATTTTGAACACCAACCTATCTACAACCCAGTTGTCACGACTACATTACTGGCTTATCAGAAATCCTTAATACTCCTGTTGCAGGCATGAGATGAACGACCCTGTAGTTTTATCCTGTTAATGCCGTGGTGTAAGCTCAAAACTTTTTTATTAGAAGATAAATCTCGGAACCTTAAATTAGAAAATTTATGACAAGATTTCAGGTAATTCTACCTGCAAAAAGAGGTAAAGCCTACTTCAGCATAAATTAAAATCCTTGTATAAATTCCTTGCCCAAATAACAACTCTACGCAAAAAGCAAAACCAGACCACTAGTTTTTGCTTTTAAATAAACTCGCTTTGTTTTAGGCACAAATTCATTTATTATACTTGTGTTCTACTATAGTCAACCTCGTTAATATTGTGATATGTAATGCCATTTGTAATCACTCTGTGTCATGTAAGAAGAAGAAAATAAGTGGTAATTCTTTGTAGTATCATTTATAAATAATTTATCTTGCGGGGATAATTACATCATTCACAGTTACGTGCTTCAAAGTAAACATTATCTAGCTCGAGACCCGATACACACCTACACCTGTTCTTACATTTTTACATCAATGATTTTATGCAACAATAATTTCCTAGTTTAAGAAAATCTGCTTCCTAACCGACATGGTGTGCACAGTTGGCATTTAAGGATATGAAGAAACTTGCATTATCAATAATAAACTAGGGCTGGGCAATTGATCGATTAACCTACCAATTAATCGATTAGTGCTTATAATCACAGTAATTTGTTTAACCGGTTAATCGGTAGAAATTTGACGAACCAAATTTAAATAAAAATTAAATGCTTTCACCAAGCAGACATGGACGAGCACACATATATGAAGTGAAAACTTTAGGGTGAAATATTAACTTAAGGTAAACTGTAAGGGAGGATTTATAACTTCATACAAGTGCAGAAAGTTTTCACATGTCCCAGCGATTTCAACGACGTGTGAGTGTCCGTTTAGCGCTGCAGAGACTACTGTGAGCAATCAAAGGAAGCCACCCATCCCGGAGAATATCAACGAACCACTTTTGTCTCATGAAGCCGAAGTAGTAATCTGTAGAGTGATAGTGTTTTTGAACTGTTCTCAACTGTACATCGAGTTGGATTCATAACTCAGTTATGCGTCGTTTACCACATATTCAGCAAAAAACAAAAAACAAGATGCAATTCTTATTTTTAAGCAATATTAATATGCATGGAAATAAACGAGACCGATTAATCCGATTAATTAATCGATCAAAGGTGGTGATTAATCAGGTTAAAAGTTTAATCGACGCCCAGCCCTAAAACTCGTTGCCATGACGGTAAACCACCGCGCGTTGCCTTCTCTTTCGCCGCCCCGATGGCCTCTTCTTCGTCCATGGGGGAAGAGCGCTGAGGCCTTCCTAGTCTAGGAGGTGTTGGCCAGTGCCGACCCACTTCTCCTCTACGTGCCAGAAATGCAGAGGAAAGAAGTGGAAAGGAGGTGGCTACAGAGACTAAATTGCTCTCGCGCCGTCAATATTGCTCTCTAAAAATTTATTTCCACGTAAAATTAACTTTTTGACAGGTGTGTGCCTAACCAGACGGTTTGAAAAAACTATCTTTTCAGGGATCCTCTAAGGGACACACCCCCTAGGGGGTCAACTTTTGAACCCTTGTCTTAAAATTAGTGAAATTTACAGGGTAGGCTGGTGGTCATGCTAGAGGGTGTATAACAAAATTTCCAGGTCTGTCGGCTAAATGAGAAGGAAATTAGAGTAGCTTCTATCAGCAACAGACCTACATTGTTTAGTTGAATCTATCGTCAGAAAACTATCACCATGCTCAATATTTTTATTTGCTAGATATGTAGCAGAATGCCTAAAGGGTGTGGCTTGGAACTTTTTTTCTATAAAGTAATTTATTTCTATAAATTTTCTCTTCTGCAAAATTGGTCAACTTTTGGTCTTCTGTGTATTCGACAAAATGTCAACATTTTTTATAAACGACATCCGTAAAGTGACATTGAAGTTCCATAGCCTCATTCCTTATTAAATTTCAGTCAGGAAAAGGGGAAGAATGAACCTTCCTGTTTTGCCATTATCAAACGATAGATTGACTAAAATGGAATTTATACCAAAAAATGGAACGGAGAAAAATGCATTCAAAGTGCTTCAAACCCTACTTTTTTTTTTTCGCTTTGGTGGACAGAAAATAATTTATAAAAAATTTACTATGCAGTGAAAATTAATTAAACTTTTGGGAATACTCGCTAGATGTTGGTGGATGTAAATATGTCATTTCTCAAAATCAAATTTTTTTGCAGAATTCTTTTTTTCTGGGCAGTGTCTCCCCTTAAAGTCCGACCTACAGAGTCGTCTTCTACTGGGGAACAAACCGGTTCCCAGTTTCCTTCTCTCCATTCCCTCTCGCTCACTTTTTCCCTCCTCTCCACACAGGAACGGGTCTCTGAACTGTTCCCGGTGGAGAGGAGGAGGGTCTTCCTCTTTCTCAAATGGAACGGAGGAATTGAGGAGAGTTTCCTCTCTGCTTGTTGGTCAGCCTTTAGGGAAAAAGGGGGGGGGGGAGGAGACGGCCCTAAAATGCCAATTTTTCAGCAAAAACTGTTTTTCAAATGTTGCAATTTTGGAACCTCTTAAAGGGACCATAAATGACCTTTTTACTTTTGCTACATAACTTTTACATTAAAACATTTTTTTCTTTTCATGGGCCCTTTAAGACACCAGACGAGGACATGTTCTAGACACCGTATCTATTGCGCATGTACGGCAGCAATTACACATTTGGAAGTGCCATGAATCACATTTTTTTAAAGAACACGAGTTCCTCCCCTTTAAAACATTTTGAACCTCCCTGCCTTACGTTGGTCCTCGACCTTTCACGGGTTAGGCTATCTGGCCCCCACACTCAAATTAATTTGAGCCCCTGCTACAGACCTTTTTTCTGTTTACAAACACTAGCTATCATTTGGCCCCAAGAGACTTCCGGTTGCTCCATTTCGGCAGGCTTTTTTTGAGCCTCTCGATGTAAAAATTCCTGAGACAACCAAGTTCTACGGATATCACGAAGTTGGGGACTTAGCGGGTCCTTACGTTGTGCGAGTCAACGCATTTGCTCTTTCTCGTGCTAGTTGAAGCCGTAGTGGCGCCAGTGTGCAAATAGCCCCAACCACTTCCACTTTGAACTAGACGGCGGGTTTCGTGCATTTGCTAAATGAAATATACAGGCTATCTTCTTGAAATGGCCACGTGCAGCACTGTTAGACTAAATTCACCCTTATAATAAAAAAAAAACGATAGCAAAAAATGGGAAATATTCGTGAACCGGAAGGTGCGCTGGGGCTACCTAACAGACGGCACCACTGAGTTTGTCGCCAAACAGAAAAGGGTGAATAAGAAGATAAAGGTCGGATATACAAAAAAAAAACTTTCAGCCTTTCCACTCTGGTGAAAAAGGAAGACCAGCGGAGCTGTGCTATGGTGGGACGACCTCAAGGATGACGCCTAGAGGACGACGTCTAGGACGACCTCAAGGACGCCGCCTAGGACGACCTCAAGGACGCCGCCTAGGAAGACCTCAGGGACGATGTCTACGGACGACTTCGAGGACGACACCTAGAGAAATACAGCCATTTAACTCTGGTGAAAACCAGAGTGGAAAGTCTGGAAAGGTTGCCGCCATCTATGAGCCACAGCGGCAACCAGACAACCGGCAAGCCGGTCGTTGGTTGCCGCTGTCGCTCATAGATGGCTAGCTGTCCAGAGCTTCGTGTAAAGATTTGTTTGTCTACAGACACGAAACTGGGGCAACTAGCCCTAAACAGCTCTGCTGTAAAAATCTCCAACAAGTATCTTGCTAACCGGTCCTTCAGCTAACCATCCAGAGAACTGGTCATAAAACATTTCACAAACATTACAAGTAGTGCTACGGCAAGAATTCTTTTGTCCTCTCATTTAACTGGAAGTCCCCAGGGACGTAAATTGCTTCCTTCCGGCGCCTTCAAAAGAGGGCCTATAGATCTCCGAAGTCGCGAATAGATGGCTGTGAATTTCGGAGCGTGCCTCCTAAGAGAAAACCAAACGCGTCTGATGCTCGCCGGCGCCCGCACTCACCCTTCCGGTCGCCACGGGGTGCGCCCGAAGCCGCCTTGGGCCTGGCGCCCCTTGCCTCTGCCGCGTCCAGCTCTGCGGCGGGGGACCGGCCACCACCGCGTTCGCCGGCCGGCCGCCTCTTCGGCGGCACCCAGTCAAAGATGAAGTCGTTGCCATCGTCGCTGGAGTTCGATATCAACTTCTGGCTGCGTGCCGGCCTCCTCGGCGTAGTTGCCTCCTCCTCATCGCTCGAGAAGGACACTGGGGCCAGCCTGGGGTAGTAACACAGGAGTAATGCATTAGTAACTTCGTTACCTTTTAACGCGAAACATTCCTTGGCTAGGTGTTCGGCATTTCGTGAAGCCCACATACATGGCCGCAAGGCTCGAGGCCGACTGGTTGACGAGCAGGAGGGGAGGGGCGATTTGCTCGATGCCGGTTGGTTAATGGGGAGGTCATCTGACCAGAGGGGTAGGCAAGGAGGTGCAAGGTAGGTGATGGGGAGCTCGGGGGTATGAAAGGCTCCGGAACATCGCCAGGTTTATCGGCCCGACTAGCGGTAGCGTCGCTTCATTCTGGGAACAACTGTCAAGTTTTTCAATTGTACGGAAGAGCATTGTGAACTTTGGCGTCTGGCGTCTGGAAACTTGGAGTATCGCTGTAGGGATGGCCGAGGGAGCTTAGCCGAAGAGCTCGGGAAATTAGCGGCGCGGTCACCCGAAGTGTCCTTCGGAGGTGCCCGATGTCTCGCGTTTTCCCCTTTGAGCGGCAAGCGGCGGCCAGCTCCCGAAAGTGGAAGCAGATTTCCTTGCGTGGGAAATAAACACAGTCTTCGTTCCCGGAGGTGGTCGCCCTTGCCGCCGGGGTTCTTGGGGAAATGACAGTGTCAAGGACATGTGGGCGACCCGAAGAGAGAGGGGAGGTCCGGCCTCCCTTCGGAATGTCGGCGTGCTTTTGGAAGAGAAGTTGAGTTTGAACGTGCCCGTGCGCGGAGCAAGTTGCTTTCTCCCGCGGTCCCGGGGCTCCGCGTCATCTGTCTTGCGAGACAGAGACCTTGCCGTGCGCGGCAAGGGGCTTGGCGCTGAGGCGCTATTGTTGGCGTTGGGGTTGCCGCAAGCGGCATCAGCAGCGCGACGTTTTCCAGTTTCTTGTTTGTTTTGTAAAGAGTTGTTCATAATCTGTAAATATATATTTATTTACTGATTCACCGAGTCGTGAGCGTCACTGAAGCCACCGAGAAGAAGCCACCCTCCAGCCAGCGCAGCACTCCACGATCAGACGAGAAATCTTTACTATCGCTAAACATTTGCGGTGCTAGAATGTTCCACGTATGCGACACACTTGCCTAGCTATTTGCCATAAATTATTTCTGGCAACTTAACTGTAACACGCTACCTTTTTGAGATGTTACTCGTAACTGTAGTTCTCTTACGTTTTAATGCGGAATCCGTTTTATCGGACGATTTTCGTGGAGATCTGGAGCGCTTGGCTGTAAGGAAAAACCGACGCCAAACAGTGTTACGGCCATAGGGAGCCCCGTAAAATACTCCAAGGAGAAAGGTCTCCGGCGGGACCTGAACCCACCACCGTCAGATTGCGAGCCCTGTGCTTCATCGACCGAGCTACCAGAGTCGAGTTGCTCTCGCAAGAAAAAGCAAACTCATTGGTGCCGTCGCACAATTAGTGGCCTTTCTGAGAGCCCTACATTGGGAGAGTCTGGCCAGTAATAAAGTGATAAAAGGCAGCAGCAGCAGGAAGAGTCTTCACCAGGAGCCCCGCAGACAAACGTTGACAAGTGGAAGGTCCACCAGACATCCTCTGTTTACCAGCCTTTGCCAACATGATCAAGCTTGCGTGTTCCGAAGTAAGGACGTTATTTATGTAGTCACTTTTTGCAGCTCCCTCGGCATTAAGGGGTAACCCGGTCCAACGTCGAGCCAAATTGAATGCTCAATATAGATTTAAGCAGACTAAAAGTCGAGCACTGCCAAAACATTACACTAATGGGAAACCGCAATCCACTCTAAAAACGATATTCAAAATGCAACCACCGGCTTCTCGGTGGGCATTCGACGGACTGCTGGTTGTTTGTCAAGCAACCTTGTGCCCTGACATCATGCTCATACTCAAGGAAGTAGCAACGTTGAAAGGAGGCGCTTGTTCAAACTGCCACTTCTTTCACTGCGTTTTCTGTCATCCCAGCAGACGATTTCTGCTTGCTGTGTTATGTTTTACCGGCCGTAGTTTGTAAGTGCTCCTCGGAGATCTCGCACAAAGATTATCGACTCTATAATTGCTCAACCTTGTCCTGGTGCCGAAGGTAGCGTTGACTGGCCGCCATGGTTCATTCCACTCCTGCTTGGTGCGAGCTTACGATTAGCTTCCACAGCACTTTTGCAACGTGCATTGAACACCACCAAGGTTCTTCTCAGAAGCGGGGGCTTGTTCTGAGCCAGCGCTCGTCATGGCAAACTCGCTTTTCGGCCAGCAACTTTGTGAATGTGTATTAATATGTACTACAAAGTTTGATATCTAAGAAGCAAAGCAAAAGAACAGCTGTAGCATCTCACCTCACTGATTGAAACTGCTCTTGCGACAAGGCAAGTCATACGTTTTGTGGTACCGTAGTTTGCGTCAAACGATGGCCATGCAGCTGATTACGAGGGTTGCCATCATGCTCAAGCCGGTAGTTTCGGTTTTGCCGCAGACCCCCAAAACAAAACTCTGAGATAAGGTATCTACAAAACTACCCAAGGCACCAGAAAAAGAAAAAAAAATGATACCTAGTAATTCAGGGACACTTTCTTCACTGACAACAGTCGTAACCCTAAAATCGAGAAAATGCACAAGTTAGCCTTTAAAGGGATACTTCAACGAAATTTGAAATATATCATACGTGTCTCAAAAATATGTTGATTATGATCCACAATATCCGTAAATAACACAATCACACATTTGTATTTTGAGCCTGGTGGCTGTATTTGTCGTTATAAACAGCCCTCTCTGGCAAGCGCTGGAGAAGGCCCAGCTTAGAGCACGTGACATCCGACGCAATCGTGACATAGGTCGTCTCGGGCAACGCATTGGTCTCGGGACGAGCAAAGCTACGGTGAGGCTGACGTCGAGAGAATGGCTTAGTGCGTTCCAACCACCCAGCGGCTGCTTTTGCAAGAATTTTGAGTGATCGGTTAATCTTTTATAATCTTGTAGGGGGACAACAGCGACTTCTGGGTCACACAAAGGGATTCTCGGGAAGAGGAGTTCCCTTCTCTCGTCGTGGCCCCCGGAGGCGAGACAATAACCGTCCTACCCTCCTCAAGGTTCCTAGACGGGCATTATAAACGGGCGTTAGCGACATCCATCAGGTGCTCTTTGCTCATCGTATAATTGCGTTTTAAAGAACACCTGAAAAGAAAAAAAAGTTTTTTTAAAACAGTCTGGTTGGGGACACAACGTGCCAAAAAATAAATTTTAAGCGGAAAAAATTTTTTTACAGCAATATTGACGGCAAGAGATTTATTTGGAATATCTCCATTGGCCAAAAGAATGAGTGACAGCTTTGATGTTGGTCATCAAAATCTTCAAGTCATCTCTTGAAATCGCCTTTTGAGATTACATATTTTTAGGTTTAGAAACAATCCATCGAATGAACGTCGTAATTGTTCACAAACGTTTTTACAAAATCGTTTACTTCCCGTTCCAGTACAAAATCAGCAGAACCCATCCTTTGGGAATGATTATCTACGTTAATGCGAATAGCATCAAACGGTGCGGAGTTATGCGCGTTCGTCAGGTGGCCGGCACACTCTAGATACGCCAGCCCACTCTTGAGGCGATTCTAAATTTGTTGACACTTTCACAGCCCTGCGCACGATCTCCGCAGCCCAGCACGTGCGTTTGTGTCACTTAGGAAGGCGAGCAAAGCACGCGCCATACGCACAAACACTCAAAATGGTACCGACCAGACTTTCTGGCGTCTCAGCTAGTCTCAACCAACGGTACTCTAAACGGTTGTTTATATCTTTACCATAGGACGCGCTTACAGCGCTGTCACAGCTACCGGTGCGCGCGCGTTCCATGCACGAGGGCTCATTCCGCTCTCGTGAGGCTGAGCTAGAGGTCTCCCCGAGCGCGGGAGAGGGTGAGCTAGAGGGAGAGGGTGAGCGCGGGAGAGGGTGAGCTAGCCCTCGTGCATGGAACGCGCGCGCACCGGTAGCTGTGACAGCGCTGCAAAGCGCGTCCTATGGTAAAGATATAAACAAATGTTTAGAGTACGGTGAATGACTGCCTTCATAGCTCTGTGGTTAGCGCGTCTGCCTGCTGATCAAAGGGTCAACGGTTCGAATCCCAGCCGGCGCCGGTCTTTTTTTATTTATTTATCGACCCGCGGCGTAAGAGGTTAGATAGCCAGATAGATAGATAGATAGATAGATAGACATAGACGAAAAGTGCGTGAAGTATCCAAAGAATGCTATTCGCATTAAAACAACAAACAAAAGCTTCACCATTTTGCTTTTCTGTCATGGTCACGGTTTTGCAACACGCCCTCGCGTCCCTCGGGTGGTTTTATAGTTTTATCGCGTTTAAACGTGAAGACCTCCTGAAGAGGGCGTGTTGCTTGTGTTAGTTAGTCATGGTCGATTCACATGACGGACTGATCCGCGGAGGGTGACGACATGCCTGCGGTTAAGTCTGCCTGTCTCCCGAAGCGCATCCGACACGAAGGAGACTGACTGAGCAGGCGACAGCCAGGACGGACCGGAACGCCTGGTAGCCACCCCACAGTGCCGCTGAGCTCCAACATCGCACCGTGGCTGCCGTTGTCCAAGAGAGAGCGTCAGCGTTTACTACCTGGCGATAAAGAATCGGATCGCCGCTTGTCGCGTACAGATCGAGACAAAACACCGCGACAGGAAACTCCGGCGCGAAGATGCCGCTAGCTTTACTAACCCAAAGCATGAGATGTGACACAGGCATGGTCCCTGCTCGAGAAGGGTTCCGCGTAGAAGCAACGAAGCTCTGGGCTCCGCGAAGATGCGTTTGGAGAATCGCGCCTTCGTCGCGCTCTGCGCTCGTGCACAACACTCAAGTTCACCACAGCCACAAGAGAGGTCTTGCTCGGTGAAATCCCTGATTGGCGCGTGCAAGAATCATCGCGGCGATGCTAGACGAGTTTTGAGCTGGAAGCTTCTTGAAGCTGGACCTGGAGGAGTACAGGAACCTGTCAGCCGTCAGCCAGACACGGTTTCTGCAGTTCCTTTCACCGCGTGGAAGCGAAGAAGCATACGACAAAATGAACCAGCGAAACGCACAACGCTACAACGATGCGCCACTTTTGTTCTCATCGCCCCGAAACAAAAAACAACAAGAAAACAATGTTCCGTTGCCAGACAAACGCTTTCAAGTCAATCTCCCGCCAAAATCTCGCCAGTGCCAGCGCGCGATCGCGCGGGCGAGGCGCGGATTGCAGGAATCGGTGACGTGCCGAGTCACGCTTGGTACACGGTCTGCGGGACAAAGTTGCGTATCTGGTCCGTGCAGTGTGGAGTGCGGCGGTACGGCAGCCAGGACCAATCAGGCACAGGAAGTAGCAATGGCTCTACCGTGGGCGCAGACAAGCTCAGCCCAATGCAGCCAAGCCGAATCCACTTCCCCGGAGGCGGGGAGCACCTCTTCTTTACTGCGCCCAGGAAATGCCGAGAGAGAGAGAAAGTGGAAAGGAGGTGATCATTTCCACTGGGCCAAACTGCGTCCAACGCAGTCAATATTGCTCTAAAAATTTTTTTTTTTTAGCAGTCGAGTTTATTTTTTGACACGTCAGACTGCTTTAAAAAAACTTTTTTTTTTTTTTTCAGGGGGCTTTTTAAAAATTCTTAACGAGTCTTTTTTAACAAGATATTGGTGTGTCCGATGGGGACACTACTCCTTTGAACACATATAGACCATAAAGTAGGGCGCCGAAATTTACAGTTGCATGGTATCCACTTTAGGACAACACTAAACGAGCAGCAAATCTAGCTTATTCCTTACACTTTTCAAATTGTGTTTTCCAACACTGAGTGTCGATGCTCGCCTCGTGTCAACTGACTTGTACCGGCCGGCCCGCGAAATAACCAAACCCAGTTTTTCACACCGCCAAAAGAAAATAGAAACCGCCAAGCACTCAGAGTAACTCAGTCAAAATGTAGACTCAGCCGATTCGAGCAAGATGCCAAAGTTTCTGCACCAACAGTTATCTTTTTCATAAGTTATGTGATTTTCTGAAATTTTCAATGGGAAAATGGAGCCCATTTTTGCCTGTTTTCGGTTTCTGGCGTTATAGATCTCCGTGTATCGAGAGAAATGCATTATTTTTAAGAGGACTGGAGGAACGGCGCCGTTCCATCCTGCATCGGTGGAATTCGAACTTGTTACATTTTCGAAGAAACAGCAAAAGGAATGGCATTTCTCTTTTCTTTTTTCTCTCTACATATTTGCCATGCATTTAGGCTTTCTACAGTCTAAGCTCATTACAACAGACCTGGTTACAACAGACATTTTGGATATAACATACTGATTTGTGAAGTTCGGTTGGTATTCCCCTACATACCATTGACTCAACTTCATATCTGCATACAACATACTCCTTTTACAACAGACCAAAATCTTGGTCAAAATCAAGGTCTGTTATAACAAACTTACTGTATTATCAGGAACCCATTCCTTTCGAATCGCTGGAACTTGTAACGGGAACACGTTCCAAGATCGAGATAAAACGAGGCACAAGCTTTCGTTCCTGTTTCGGAACACAGCATTGCTGCAACAGTAACTTTGCTACCTTTATCGAAAAGTAACCGCAACCCAACGAATCACTTCCCGAGAGCGACTTACCCAGCACCAGCCGCGACCTTGCGTCCGCGGGCCGGTTTCCTCTTGGTGGCGGCCGGCGGCGTGGGTGGAGGGGGCGTCGGTTCGTCCTCGCTCATGCTGGGGGCGCTCTGTCGCCGGGTGCGACCGCTCTCGGCGACGCTGCGCGGGGGCGTCGTCATTGCTGGCGCTGGCAACGTTGGGTGGCTTGCGGCCACGCGCGTTGGCCGGCGCGCTCGGGCAGGAGGGGGAGCCTCCTCGTTGTCGTCGTCGTCCGACTCCGCAGGCTGCGCGGCGGGAGATGCCCTTGGCCGCTTCTGCAGGCCAGAAAAGCACAAATTAATTAAATGTTTCGCCTCTCATGTGAGAAGCGCCATCGGTAGTTAGTACAGGGCGAGTATACGGGTTCAGCTCAACACAGAATACCCGCATAATATTCTGGGGGAAGTTCTTGCAGCACGCTGGTGCATCCTTGAAGATAAACTGGGACTCTAACAAAGGTGGCCCTACCCCTGCTCCCTCGCCAAATTCGTTGCAGCGGGCAAGTTCAAGCAGAGCTCCCTAGTGTTCTTATTCGCAGAGCCTTGTGTTGGTGCAGATGTACAAACAGAAAGAAGCCAATATGAAGAAATTTCTCTCGTACGCAGTTTTTTGACAAAAGAGCACAGAGTGATATCTAAATTCAAAGCATTCCGATCGGCTTCGTCCACTCCAAACTACAGAGTCGACCGCATTCCCGAACGAATGACAGCACACAAAGGCCAGAGGAAACTGCCGAAACACTCAGCCGAGATCCGAGCGCTCAGAGATCCGTCTCGAATCTCGCGCATTAAAATTCAATAATAAAAAAAGCTACCGCAAAATACTGAGAAAGTGCCCACGCAAAATGTTTAGAATATCTTCAAAAACTGAGTGACGGGCACCTATTAGGTCCAAGAGCAAAAATGCGGAAGAGACGCCCGATAAAGTGGACTTTACCGTTTAGCGCTGGGGTGCTCGAGGAAGCAGCTGACGCGAGGAGAACCTTAGCTCAGCGGACTCAGAAAGATTGCTGGGGCCCGCTTTGCCCGTTGCTTACTTTTTATATGTTTCAGAAGTTGTGGGGGGGACACTTGTTGCGACACGAAGCATGCTCTCTGTATTTTGTGGTAAAGGCAAGGATGTTTTGAATATTTCAGAACCGGCACGATGTCATGCTCATCAGGAAAGCAAGTCTCCACTGTCCCGTGCACCGACGCCGTTGTCAGTGTCTGCTAGCCGCTCGGGCGACTATGTAGGCAGTACGTCTGCTCCGTGCTTGTGGTCTCTTCGTCCGTCTGCTGTAACGGCTGGCTTTCGATCGATTGGTGCACCCCAAAGATGATTCGCATGCGCACGTGCCGGAAGTGCAGCTTCCACGGAGTTCTCCACCCGGCGCGATTCTCAGCGTTCATCGTACGGCGCACGACATGTTACGACAAGTCGCTCTAGACCAGGGGTTCTCAAACTGGGTTCCGGGAACACAGGGTTCCCGACTGGTCTCATGGTTCACTCGAACACTGAACCCCTCCCCCCCCATGACGCAGGCTGCGCGGCAGGAACATGCAAAGCACCTTCATCCACTTGTACTGACATTGCGATTGATATGGTGGGGATATGGGAAGCAATACAAGCAAATGCCTCAGTGCATCTGTTGCTTCTCGGTCGGCTGATACGGAGGGGGGGTGGGGGGTTCAGGCAATTTTGAGACTTCCTGGGGTTCACGGGCCAAATGTTTGAGAACTCTCTAGGCGTACTACAGGTGTCCTCCACCCTGACTACATGCTGGCCAGGCAAGTGTTGGGCTCTGAATCTCACCTTTCACACATGCATTTAGGCAAACTCTGAATTTTGCGGTGATCTCATCACCTTTGGCACAGGGTCTCCGTGCAACTGGTGACCTGGCCGTGGGGCTTCCTGGGGAGAGAGGTAGGCGGCCGTCGTGCTTGAGACCCGAGGCCCGTATCCCCTTGACAGGATGGCACGCAGCCGGTTGTAGTCTGGTGCAGCCTCAAACTGGAGCTCCGCCATGAGCTGCAGGTACTCCATGATGCCGCCTGCATCGTGTCGAGGTCGGGGGAAAAAAAGGGGAAGGGGAGCGACGGAGTTAGAAAGAGTGCCCGTGCGACCTAAAAGTGCCATACGTCCATCTAATCAGTTAGCACAGAGGTCACCATATTGGCTATGAACTGGACTAATACACGAGCCGTTCCAACAGCTGCACGGCCAACTGCAGTTAGCAGCACCAATCTGCGATTACTTAAATAAACCAAGATGAAGCTATGCAGCTATTGTGCTCTCGGTTGAAAGTGAAACAAAACCAATTCTGGTTCTCTAAATAGTGAAGTGTATTGATTATAGACACCTCTTTTTTTCTTTCTGCTAAGCACGTGACACGAGATATAATAACATGGCTTCCATTCTAAAGTAAAAAAAAAAAGAAAAGAAAATGTAACCACTTCAAATGAATGCAAGCATAAGACATAACAGATGTTGCAACAGCTCCCTGAGCAATCCTAGATTGCAAGCGTTTCGGTAACGCCGGTCATCGGTGGCAATGTCCCAAACGCTGCCATATTGAACTCTGTTGAGCTCAACTGTCGTTAGAACTGCCGTTAGCAGCTCAATGGCAGTTAACGCAGCTGTACAACTCTGGCTACTACAATGGAATGAATAACAGTGGGGATGGTAACAACGGGCAACGTTACTGAGCCTACAGGCCCGAAACGACTGATTAGCAGCATCACTGCACGAATGTGGCCGAAGAAGAAAAAGCACGAGGTGGCAGACTCACATGGGACGTCCTTGTTGGGAAAACACTTGCTCATCAGCAGGGGAATATTGTCCATAAACCTGCAAGGAATGGCAAGAGTAAATACCCGACAGTAGATAGCTCAGATCCACCGTATTACCCAACTACACACGGTGACAAATCAGAATTCAGAACATCCAGAGACAACAAGTGCCACTGTCACCCGTCTGCGTCGCTCGCTAGATCGCTCACATGCGGTTAAGTAACAGCCCGAACGACAGCGGCGCGGCGCCAAGAATACCGATCGCTGACACTGATGAGACTTCATGCAAGGCGAGTGACTAAGCATGCCCAATGCCTGCCCAAGCCTGAAAATTGACCGCATTTCCACGTGGTGAATGATGTCGATTGGGGCAAAGCTCTGGTGGTGCTTGTCTGCGTACACGCTGAGCCGCAGCATGCCGAGCCTTTCGTTCGTTTTCATTCATGTCAGAAAGAGAATGTGTGGTGTGGAACATGGTTATATACGCATTTGAGCATTTGACCGCAGCGCCCTCTCCTGTATAGACGTTGATCGGCTACATGCAACGTTTCATTCCATGACATCCCCAGCTCTCGAGTTACTCCTTATCTCAGAGCCCCTACTCGTCCCGCATGAGTGTCAGTGGTCCAGAAAGATGGTTTTGAAAAGGCTGATTTGAAAGTATCATAGAATATCTCCCATCTAGGGAGTCTTCCCGTTCACCAAAATTTCATAAATCACTGTCAGTCCTGATACTAGCGGATCTAAACATATTTTTGCTTTTGCATAAATTTCATTTATGCTATCTTTTGCCACTACGCACTTAGAGTCACGATGAGTTCCTACTGAGAGCTTAACGGGAAGATACACACAAGGGAAATCACCGGAGCCTACGTGGACTGCCATGAACATATCTGTGATCATGAAGTCTAGCCCCTAGAGCGGCACGCCTGTCGCCCCTAAAAAACAAAGGGACTACTAAGCGCATGGACCAGCAAACGGATCAGTGAAGACGCATACCATCTGTTTTTCCTGCCCAATCTGAATGCAAACTAGCGCCACCCAGCAACTAAAAATTTAACCTGGAAGACCAAATCGGCAAATTAACCGGGTAGGCACACGGGACCGTGGAAATTTTGCGTATTATCCGGGATTCCGAATAAACCAAGATAGAATTATCGAGGTTCTACCGTACCTATTATTTTTTATTTATTCAATAATTCAAAACATCCCACTCTCACCGGCACGTTTGCATACAAATGAAAAAATTTACCTTCCAAGAGCAGCTAGCTTTGCTGGTAGCTCCGGCTGTACCTAGTATCCCGCTGCCGCCGCACCGACCCAGACTCAAGCCCTGCTGGGGCTCAAACTTTATATGTAACTTTAACGTTGTGTAATGCGTGGCGTCACAACGCTTGTTAACGACAGTTTTCTCATAAAAAAAAAAGGACTAGCAACACATCCAGCGTGTTGCTCGTTCAAGACCGTTTTCCCATGGGGAAAAAAAAACAACAGCAAAACACAATCCGCGTTAAAAAAAACGCTTCTGGATTCCTGAACTGCGGAACTGTCGGACCTTGGGGAACCGAGTCAGAGGCCCACCGTCTGCGAGAAAGCTACCGAAACGGCGTTCCAGGCAGGGCGTTGCACCGCTCACCACGACTTCCGCTGGCTGACGTAGTTGACATCCTTCAGGTTGTCCTCCCACGGAAGGGCGCCGCACAGCCACTGCAGCATGTTGTAGCCCAGGATCTCCAGGTCATCCCGACGAGATGTGGCTGCAAACCAAACGTCGCGGTCGCAAGGCTTTCCTTCACCCGGGTGTCCCGCCATGCACCAAAAACACAGCCTCAAAACTACGCCGACCAGAACGACTTTCCAGCTGGTGCCTTTGTCGCGTCCCCGAACGTGGTCCCTCCGTTACCGCCCGACACTCTGCATCGTTTGTTGCCACTTCGGCACCGCTTGTGGGCGGAATGGGACGCTAAACGCACCGGACTGAAAACTAAGTAAGCCACAAGCAAAGAGCGTGCCTCGTCCCGTCAACGGTAAATGGGTCAACCCTCGCAGTCGCCGCACTAACAAGTTTTCCCCCGGACTAACTGAAGCACCGGGGATGCGCCGCCGACGTTAGGAGTAGCCCAACTGGATGGCTCGGAGAGCCTGGACAATGTGGGTTTGGAAGGTGCCTTCTATGGACCATTTTATCGTGGGTAGCGTCATTTTGAAAGCGAGAGAAAAAGGGAAAGGGCTGCCGGCACTCTCCGCCTTACTGGTTGAGTAGAAAGAGTGAAAGTCCCAGATGAGAGGCTTGGCTGGTGTTGGGTGTATGCAGTGCCCGAACTTCGTTCGCACTTCTCCGTTTCAAACACCCAAACTTAATTAGAGCCATGGTCTTCAATGGCGACAGTCCCCTGGTCATCGGGACACCATTGCTGGGTGATAGGGTGCACGAATAATGACAGAAAGCGTCGAATACTGTCCGAGGACCTATGTAGCTTGCATGGAATCCGGCAAGGCGAGTGCGGCTGCAATGTTTTTAAGCTCCATCGCTTTCCGCACGACTGGAAATGATGAACCATTTATCACTGTTCGCTTGCAATGGGCCTATTTCAACGTAGCCGTTCTTAGTAATCAACAAGCGATACATGACACGGGAACCTAATTAACTTTTGTAAACACCAGGAGCTGCTACAGATGGTGTGCTGCGCTGCTTTTATCTTGCGTGTCCGTGTTCTTATATTTCCTTGTGGATGAATGACGAAGACGTTCTAGATGCACCTTTATCGAACCGCAGAGAGCCTCAAAGCAGCCACGAATTATTTTACCATTTGATGCAATATTTTGAGTACTCACCACCAATTTCTATTGCTGGCACGTTTGCTTCCGCTGTTCCCCCCGTCGCCGCACTAGCGAATGTCACGACTCGAACAAAGGAACGTGCACACTGGGCTCGAAAACGCAGATTGCAACATATGAGACATACCCTGCAGCGACTATCCAGCGCTTCAAAGTGCCCAATCAACGGAAACAGCCCACCAGCGACACTCCAAGGAGCGCTTTTGCCGGCTCTCTGGTATCGCGCAGGAGATCGCGATTCAGGAAAACCGATAGAACTAACTTTTCAACAATTTCCAGCCTCACCTAGCGGCGGAAACGAGCCTTCAACTAAGTGTTGTAAATGATAAAATCGAGTCAGTCACCACTGCAAATTATCAACATTAAGATAAATTCAGTTGCAAAATTTTACAAGCTGAAACAGCAATTATCAAGAGAAAACTTGTATGCACCTTGCGAGTGTACCCCATGCTCATCGGCGGTACAGCGTCCGGTGCGCGCTCCATTCACAAAATCTTCCGAGCACAGTCGAAAGGTTGGCTTTGAGGAAACGCCTTTTCGGTTTACGGACGCAATCCACTGCCGCCAGAGACCGGGGTCATGTGGAAAGCGATGGAGCTTAAGAGGAGGCACTCCCTTGGAGGGTCTACTTTTAAGTACTGGTGCTATTTCAATGAAATTGGCAGGATATACTAGGCATGCAAACTAGGGAGGCTACACCAACTTTCAGCTGAAAAGGACAATTTCGTGCAAAGTTACAGCCTCATATGTCAAAAATATTATACAACTAGTAGTGCCGAGGAAAAAAACTATCGTTACAAAACAGTACCAAAATGTCACAATTTGTTTGCTTGGATATAAGGACGAGTGACTAGACTAATCGGTAGTGGGTTTCAAATAATTTTAAGTGCCATATTTAGACGTTAAAGTAAACTTCGAAAAAGGGTTAATTTCATTCATTTTTTTACTGTTACAAAAGTCGACATTTTCTCGCTAAAGAAATAACAATCTTGAAAAAGTAAGCACATAGTCGAGTTCTCCAGTAAATTTCACTCCAGAAAAACCGCACAGCAGTTACGAAGGTACTTCAGTCATCGAACGATAGTTTTTGAGCAATGAAAAAAATGGTCAAAACATGAAGCTGAGGAAAACGCGTTTGAAAATCCATATTGTGTTCCACTTTAGATGGCACTTGCCACTTGACCTAAAATGCACCAGGAGCGTACGTCAGTCTCTCCTCTGCATTGTCCTTCTGTGCTTTGGCCACAGCTTCCATCCTTTGTCTCTACATTGCAGTTGCTCTCGCCTTGCTGGATTCCTTGCAAGATACATAGGTCCTCGGACAGTATTCGACGCTTTCTGTCGTTATTCGTGCACCCCATGACCGAGCAATGGCGTCCCGATGACCGAGGGACTGTCGCCATCGAAGCCCGTGGCTCTAATTAAGTTTGCGAGTTTAAAACAGAAAAGAAAGCGCAAACAAAGTTTGTGCACTGCAGACGCCCAACACCGGCCAAGCCTCTAATCCGGGACTTCCACTCTTTCTACACAAGCAGCAAGGAGGAAAGCGCCGATAAAGAGGGGCCACAGCGACGCGTTCCGCGAGTCACTGTGCCCCCTTTAAGGTTACGTGACACTCGCACAACCTTAGATTCGCTCCGATGGCTCGTAACATCCGCTGCGCTTGGACGTAAGGTGAAACGGAGTGTAACTCATTGATGCTGAGAACTCCCGCCTGTGCGTACCTGCCGTGCTAATGCGGAAGCGTTTTTTGTTGATTTGGGCTCACCCCCGTAATGGTCACCTGATAACTTCTGCACGGGCTAAACCAGCCATCGGAACTGGATTCTGCGAGATTGACTTCCGGCAGGCGGACTAAATGAAGTTCGGTACTCTGAGAACATTCAAAGACTCTAGCGGTGCCTAATGCGTCGGTACCCACCACCAATATGTGCGTCCCGACTGGTAAACTCGATGGTGCCGTTGTGGGCGAAGCGCAGGTCCTCCTTGCACTCCTTGTGCTTGCCATCCTGGATGTAGCGGCTGGCCAGCCCAAAGTCCACCAAAAACACCTGCACACGTTTTGTTTTTTCAATGTAAAAAGTCTGCCATTATCGAGGCCTCGAGATCAAAACGGGACACAATCGATTAAAGGCGTCCCCGACCTTGTTCTCGTTTGCCTTGCCGAAGCCGAGCAGGAGGTTGGAGGCCTTCACGTCTGCGTGGATGTACCCGAAGCTGTGGACGTACTCCAGCACATCAATCTGAAACGGGGTGGCGACTTCAGTTCGCTGGTGCGATCAGCGATCAGAAGATCCTCAGGGATACGAATTAGGGCACTAACACTCCGGGGAAGAAAAAGCGTTGAGACGCCGTGGCAATGAGAAACGAAAGAAGGAGCACGGCTCCGTCTCTTCAACAAATCGGGGTACAGTTGCAGACTGACCTATTGGACATGTTCAGACATCCGTAACATTAAACACACTTAATTATAACGCAAAATGTGTTTCATGGGTTGTTTTAAAGCGCAACTCTTAGGCGCTCGTTCCCGTGT
This sequence comes from Ixodes ricinus, assembly GCA_037355805.1. NCBI lineage: Eukaryota > Metazoa > Arthropoda > Arachnida > Ixodida > Ixodidae > Ixodes > Ixodes ricinus. The sequence continues at coordinate 12,210 of JAZHYW010018782.1, read as the reverse complement.
TTCGCAGCGTCGGCGTAACCGCACGCGTTGCATTATGGGACCCGTCGCAGACCTATACATAAATTCAATTCCCCGCTAAATTTAGTGAAGAAACTGAGTTGGTGTGTAGGTCTGTGACATCCCATAATGCATCACTGCGCATTCAGTGTACCAGCTAAAATTCTAGCAGTAAAACTGACGTCGCATGACCTCAACACCTATTCAGTTTCTGCTCCGTTGCACGAGGACAGCGCAGCAGATGTTGGTTGCACTATTTCTCCCCGGGGCACAGGTACCGTTGCTGCCGAAAAGCACTCCGATTGTAAACCAACACTCAAAAATCAGTCGAAGTTGTGCTGTTTTTCAGAAAGCTGAAGAATGCAGCGCATCCCTTCTATCAAACTCCAATTTTTTTATTTACTGTTTTTCAATGATGCTAAGCAAGTTTCCAAATGAAACCATGCACTTAAATTCAATATTCAAAAAACAATTTCACAGAAATAGTTACCTTAATTTTCCTGAACCTCAATAATTTTCCTAAATAGGCCCCTGACCTAGGAGCAAAACGACAAGACTTTTTGCTGCGATGCATAATTTTCTCAATATCAAATATGTCTACTCTTCGAGAAACACCCTGTATGTATATATATATATATATATATATATATATATATATATATATATATATATATATTATATGCATATATACAAGGTCTATATTTACACAGATATTTCTTCCTCAAATTCTTTAGCACGGTACATTGCAAAATTAAAATACCCCAAGAGCTGCGCTCTAATTTCGCATTACAGAGATTTGTAAACATCTTTCAATTTTTTTTTTATAAGAAAATTGGCGTCAACGTGTGACACATTGGAGGCAGTACACAATCCAACTTCCCCTCTAAATTTAGCGAGGATATTGATGTCGCGACTTAATGTGACACGACCTAAAAACCAATCCAGTTTCCCGGCTATATTTATTGGGGAAAATCGTTGTCACGTGACCAATAAAATAATCCAGTTCCCCCCATCCAAATTTAGTGGGAAAACTTGACGTCAAGTGGCCAACAAAGAAATTCAGTTTCTCCGCCAAGTTTAGCAAAGAACAAGCTCGCATAATTACTTTTCTTCACCTCGGATACACCTCAAGAACTCTTTACTGTACCAACAATGCATCGAAGAATGCGCCTCCACTCACCACCCTCAGTCCGACCTCGAAGACGGTCTTGAGGGGCAGGGTCTTGTTGTTGCGCTCCAGCACCTTCTGGAAGTCCTCCCCAAAGCGTTCCATCACCATGAACCGGTACCGGACGCCCTTGTGCTCGTGTGAGCCCGTACCGAAGAACTGGGGCATGCCCAGGTAGTCCAGCTTGTGCTTCTGCACCCAGGCCTTGACTGGGAACGCCGTGGGAGAAACGAGCTCAGCAGGATCCACACAACGCACACGCTTCTGCCCCAAAGGTCCGATTTAGGTTGCCGCACAGGCGAGATCTAATTCGCCTCTTGCAAAGCGAGAGAAGATGGCGCTTGTACACAGTTCGTCCGCCAATGCGAGCGAACAATGCGGTTCGCCCGCTTTGAGGTGTCATTTGCAGACGCAAGTAAAATGAGAAAGCACCATACATCCTCAACTAATGTGCCGGAAAAAACGTCAACGTCCGTGGCGAAATCAGATCAGGCGCACATCCGATCTGATAGACAACCCCTTATTTTTTGTTTCTTCCGGTGTATTGATTCAACAGGTGGAACTAACAATGAAAACCGTGCAAGGCACAGTTTAGCAAGTGGATGATTTGTAAAAAGGATTACAACACAATTTGAACCCAGAACTTTCGTGCTACGACGACAAGTCCCGGCTACCCCTCGACTACAGCAAACGGCTTGTGTCGTGTCGCTGATGCTTTTATCTCCCGTGGTTTCTCTTTTAATTTGGCACATATTTACCTTCTCTGGTCGCAACTTTGCCTGTCGCTTCTAAAGTATAAAGGGGCGGTTAATCGAACTCTAGATGAAAGCCTCTGCAATCAGTTTCTGCGAGCGAAATTAAACTTTCATATCCTGAGCGACACGGATTTTCCTGCCATTAGGACACGGGACGTTAGATACTTCCATGTCCCCAAGAAGCTGGTCACGTGACATAAAATCCCTCTTGGCCGCAACCGCGACCGGGAGATGAGCAAACCGCCTCTGGGGTCTGAAGGGCGTGTCAAAATCTTCGATTAGGTTTTTAATAAAGAAATCGGCCATCCACAAGTGTATTTTCAGATTTTTTTAGTATGCTTTGAGCCTGTAGATTCGAGTTATCACCATTAATAGATGACCCCAGGAGCCACTCGAAGGTCCCTTTGGAGGCAACTCTAGATGCATAGCATTCACCACCGATCCTGTGATGTCAGAGTCACCCAACATCCTGACGTCACGTGAGACCATGGCGTCGCACGACGACCGTCACGCCGATGATGGCACGTGAACACTGTGTTCACGTGATGTTGCAGCGGTTAATTCTTTATCATGCTGATGACATTACATGAACACCGTAACGTCCTCCGCATGTCACCACTGAGGATACGTGGCACGGACATGAGCGTGCCAAGAGCTAGCCCTATAAACGCCATGCACTGAAAAGTGCACTCACGAAAAAGTGCCAAACAAACTCCACAAGTTTACGCAACTTGTCCCCAGCAGGTTTCACTCTCTTCCCAGCACTTCACGTTCACCGCGAAGGGTTTATCCTAGGCTACACCGAAGGAAATAGATTTGCGGCATTTTTAAAAGGCAGACATACCTTGAACAATCCCATTCACTCTTAATGCAGATGCACTTTCTATCGTACCAAACAACAAAAAAGCATTCCTTGACAAAAAAGAAAAGCCTTTTACTTACTTTGCTCAGCCTTGCCAACCCTATGGTAAAAGTTCATCTCTGTAAAGAGTGGCCCATTGGAGTGGGGCTCCTAAAAAGGCAAAGAAACAAGCGAATCAATGCACCAACTCGTAAGGGCAGTGACACTCTGGGTACGTCCAGAACGCAAGGTTTTCCCAATCTTTAAAAGGCCAGGAAACCATTTTGCATTGCGTGCGTCTGCTTACGATGAGATAACACTGGTGCCATCTATCGAGAGACTAAATATTTCTAAATTTTTAGGCATCCTTTTCACCGTGGGCTTGAAGTACTTGTAGATACGTTATAAGCAACTATTCCTCATAGATAGTGCATAAATTTTATCTTGCAAATGGTGCAAAACAATTCAGTTTAGTTTCACATCAATCGGAAGGTTTCCAGGGCCACCAGACAGGTGGTGTCGGCATGCTCTCACTCCAATGGAAATGTGCAAACCAGTAGTACTGATTTGTACGGCAAAGCTTTTGCAAACTCTCGAAGCACCTAAAGTGCAGGCTGAGAATGTTGAGGCAAAACTCGTCACGTTCTGGAGTACGCTCACGACGTAGACTTGTCCCCACGATCCCCAGATTAGGAAAGATTTGCCCCCACAATTTTTAGCTTAGGCAAGACTTGCCCCCGCAATCCCCCAAACACTCACAATCTTGATGACGTATGATGCGTCGGGTCCCGCCGCACTGGCGACCTCGTCGGTGGCTGCAAAGACGATGAAAGGACGCATGGTCAGCCCATTCGCACCCGAGACTCTCGGCCAGGGGAGGGGGGCCAGGGGGAGGGGATTGCGACGAGGCCGGGGGCACGACGTTGCAAGAGTGCACCGACGCTCGCCGACGGTTTCCTCCGACCTCCAGGGTCTGAGCCATCCGAATTCTCCGGGACTCGACGCAAGGAGATTCAAGGGGAAACCACGGTGCCCAAAATAAGCAGACAACAACCACCGGGTCGGATGATTGGACGAAAGGAACCACAGCAATCTTTATTGACCAAGCGAGGATGACGACGGTTGTACAGTGATTGGTTCCGAGCAAGTCTCGAAGAGCCAGCTGCACGGAAAATGTGACACAGGGGAGCCACGTAGGAGGAAGTCCTTCCGACACTCGTGTCGAATTCGTAGAATTGTCCAACGCGTTTTCTTAAGTAGTCCGCACGAGGGAATGTTCGCAAAAGACACTCGTACGAGGCACAAGAGTAAGATTTCAGAAACCGTTGCTCGGAGCTGTGTGCACACAAGAGCATCAGACCATCAATTTGTTTTTTCATTGTGCCGCCCATAAAGAAATGAGGAGGCTCATACTAATTCCGCACAGGATCGAAAGCACCTTCGAAGCAATGATGTTCAAGACCCAAAAACCTTTATTAAAAATAAAAAAACAAACAAATTTCTTTGAGCAACTTGGTGAAATGACAAAGGAGACAAACAAAGTCCCCGTGTTCCTGAGAGCACTTCCTGAAACGAAGCAATAATCCAACAAAAACATATACACACACGACACACCACAAAGAACTGCTCTACCCTCGGCGACAGACGACGTGAGAAAGTGGCACAAACACGGCTGTCGTACAACTGCACGAAAACGAGTAAACAACTTCTCCATGACGCACGAGACTTCTTTGCGCCACCGAGAACCTCGTTCCAAACTCACGTCGAGTTCCGCAACGTGCTGGGGTGCGCCCGTTGCCGACGTGCCTCCCCGGTTGAGCAAGGGAAGCGCCGTCCCCACACGTGCCCCGCAAAGCAACAAGCGGCGCCACGCCGCCGCCATGCAAAACGAGGACAGAGGAGGGGGGAGCCGCCACTCACCGAGGTAGATCTCCCCAAATCCTCCCAGCCCGACCGCCTTGCCCAGCCGCCACTGGCGCTTGGTCACGTCCGTGAGGACCTCTCCGGCCGGAAGGCGCTCCGGTAGACGGTGCCCGTTGGCGCCAACGCGCGCCTGTCCCGTCCCTGCCATCGGAGAAACGCGCAACACCCGTGCCATTACTGGTCGCTCTCCCCCAACCTCCTTACCTTAAACTGTCTTACGTCGATCCTGAAACTGGGTTCCAGACCCAATAACTAGAGCCCTGCATATCCGCGGATATCCGCAGTAAACTGGCGAATGCAGATAAAAATTAGACGGATTTTGGCGGATTGCGGATCGGATGTGGATGTCAGGGGCTGCGGATGCGGATCTAAATTTTTGCCTGGTGGCATTCAGTCCGTCGACTGACGTTTCATCTACAGATCGTTTCGTCGACATGCGACTGATTGAAAGGCTTCCCGTGTTCGTTTCATCGAAAAACATGAGACGTTTCGTCGCACACAACCCTGCTATTTTCGTAACACACTTTTTGAGTCTCGCCTGGAGTCTCAGGTGGTCTAACAAAATGGCAAAAAAGGGGAGGGGGACATGGTTTGGTTAAGCACGCCTTAGTGAATCGCGCGCTAGCTTTTAGCGGCTTAGTGAAGAAATACGTTGTCGACAAAACCTCGCAGGGTCATGTGCCCACAAAACATACAGCGTCGACTAACCTAAAACCTTTGTGGACAACTAAAAGTTGTCCACGAAACGTATTTCCACAAAACGTGTTTCGAAGAAACGATGGGGATCCTAAGAAAGATCTGATCCTTACTGAAGATCGCTTCAGTTAGTGCATTTCATCTCGTCAAAAATGCTATACTATAGAGAAAGTAAAAGTAAAGAATGCAGGGCATCAATCGTCCCGAGAAATCTAGTTCTTTGGCACGGAAAGAGCGGAAAACTTTCTCGGGCAAAGAAAACCTCAAACAAACAAGTCACAAGAAAGTAGAAGAAACCTCCCTCTCTCCGCAGAGAGTGGTGTGGTCATGATACCAAAAACAAAAGTGCTTTGACAGCGAGCGCGAACCTGTGGCGCCACGGTTTGCAAAGTTTAGGAATCAGCGGCGCACGCACATAGACAGCCCTTAAATTGCCTGTTTCTTTTTTGTATGCTTAAGGCCCGTTCACACTCTTGCGACCGAGTAAGACCGAGAGAGACCAGACCGGTTTTTAAGCCTCTTGCGATGTCTTAGGACCAGCTCCGCAGCAGCGCGCTCAGGTTCTAAGACATCGCAAGAGGATTAAAAACCGGTCTTGTCTCTCTCGGTCGTACTCGGTTGCAAGAGTGTGAACGAGCCTTTAGAGTTCTAGCCAAGAAAGTCTAGTAGTTCATATTCGTCCGGTTACGACGCCAGGGCGCCAACAATGCCAGCGGCTGCCGCGCCGCAACCTCCGTAACCGCCCCAACCAAAAAAAAAAAAAAAAGTTTACTTTCAATATATATTTTTGGGCGCCTGCAGGCCGCAATCTTTCTCGAACAACCCATTAGTCGATCCGATCCGGCCTTAGACTTTGACTTAGCGGCGCATCTGCCCACTGGCTGACACGAAACATTGCGAGACTCGAGGCGGCCGCATACGCTTGGTAACATCACAGAAAGGATTTTGTCTTCCTGCCACTGCTTCTCCTCCTCTCTTTCAGAACTTTTTTTTTTTTTTATACCTTTTTTTTAGGCGTTTAGACTTCCGATTTTGCGTGCGGCAAGGAAGAACGCGGTCGGCGTGATTTCCGCTGATTTTGCTAGTCTAAATGTAATCGTAACCTCTGGTGGTTAGCAAGAACATCGACATGGTTCCACATTTTGCGGATGCGGTTCGGATACGAAAAAGTATGCGGATCGGATACGGATACAATAATGTAAAAAGTTTGCGGATGCGGTTCGGATGTGGATACAAAGTCTGCGGATGCAGATCGGATGCGGATACTCACTGTTATCTGCGCAGGGCTCTACCAATAACCCCAGGGTCTCACCGTGCAACCCAAGGAATTCTATGGAGTTAACATCCGCGACCACCAGGGCTACATTGTGTAACCCCGGGGTTTTTATAAAGCCACCTCCAGTAACCTACAGGAATTCCGTAAAGTAACCCCGGGGGTTCCACAGAGTAACACCCAGGGGCCCTACGAGGTACCCGCCAGAGACTATACACGCTAGTTAGTACCAGGGGGTTCCGTAAAGTAATCCTGGGAGTTTCACAAAGCAACCACATACACCCGAGAGCAAGATGAGAGGGTCAGTGTTACAAGCCATGTCGAAAATGACCTGGGTGCCCGAGCATTTTCACAAATTTCCTCCATCTCAGATTTGTCTCGGCCAAAGATCCCCGACAGATTTCCCTCGTTCGAAGATACACCTCCTTCCTGTCCGTTCCAAGCGAACCTTTGAGTCATTAGGCCTCACGACGGCCACAAGGCATCCCTAAGTCCCCAATACAACTGAAAGATGCACGAAACAGGGTTTTAAATCGCCTCAGTCGAGCAAAGTATTAAGCCGGACACACCGAAACCGTCCAAATTCGCACCAATCATTAGCCCACAGGCTTCAATACTATCCTTTGTAACGCCCTACAGTCCCAAACACGACGAGAATTGCAGGGCGTCTCTTCCAAACGCCCGGCCTCCCGTCGAGCTTCGGCAGAGCGTGCTCGCTTGAAGCTCACGAGATGTTGTTTTAGGTACGAAGCTAGCGTGTCACATGTATGAAGAAAACATGCTTGTCATATCTGCACCAAAACCAGAGTCTTTTGTATGACATAAGAGCAGTGCGACGGGAACGTAGATGAGACTCAGAGCTCCGAGTGGCATGTCTGGGCAACGGAGCAGCCGCCATGACATTCTTGTAAGGTTGCAGAACGGGGAAGGAACCGCCTTACGACGTGGCCGTTACCGACGTCTCTCGTGCTCAAATTCACGTCAAACGCCTCTATTTATTCTCTAAAGTGAGAGGAAGGTGTGTTGTCTCATGTTAAATGCTTATGCAAAGGGTACATATATGACTAACCTACACTGGCCAATCGAGAAAATGACACTAGGTTTTTCCCAACCAAAAAAAAAATTAACTCTGCGTCGCAAAGTGCTGAAACTTCGCGAGAATGTGAATGTGACACCATCAGCGATGACGAAATGCGATAAGTTTCAGAACCTGGATCGGAAGACAACGAGAAGCTTGTAGGGTTCTCGTCCGATTCCCCGGGCCCCTGTCTCCGGATGAACGTGACACAGCAAACGCATAGCTCTCGGCAGAAGGGGTTTATTCCACTCACATTCTGCTGGGGGTTTCGGGATCGGGAGAGGTGACTCGAGGAAGCCTGGAAGGGGTGCGCCGCCACTGTATGCTGCTTGCCGAGCGTCCCTGCGGTGCTAGTGCACACCGCATCCTGGGGACGCTGCCGTCGAGGGTCGAATCCGGGGTCTAAGTCCGGACCATGTCACCGGGCCGTCGCCCGAGCCGACGTCGCGGTCGCCACCACCGCGAACGTCCGTCGTGGCCCGTTCCCCGCGCAAGAGTCCCTTTCCTATTTCCCGTCGTCCGAGCTTTCCCCGTTGTCCCCGCCGTCACCGCGCACCAGACAGGCGGGAGCCTCCTGTCTCCCATCGTGGGCGGTCTCTCGCTGGAGCTCCCGTCCGGCTCTGCCGCGCAGCACGTGCAGGGCCTCGGGCGCCGACGCTGTCCGGGAGGGGGTCCTATGATGTCCACCGCCGGCACCGCCAACGTCTTCAAGATGGGTCCCGAGGGAGGAGGTACTCGGGCACCAAGCTTCAGAGGCGCCGCCTTCGCCACGGCGGCATCCGAAAACGAGTCCTCAGGCGCCGGCGTCCGGTTGTCGACGAAGGGGGGCTGACAAGACCCCACACCATCCCCCCTCAAACCAAGGCCCGGGGGTCATGAAGGTCAGAAGTGGAGGTGGCGCAGATGACCCAAATACCGCACGGGAGCTCAGCTGAGTGTTGCCGATAATGGCGATCATCCTTGATGATCGCGGCGAGGGTGCCAAACGAGGCAAGCCCCCGGGGACCGTTCATTCGCCGGGAAGCTCGACCAGGTAACGCACAGTCCAGAAGCGGGCCCAGAGCACCACCGCTCACAGCGCGCACGGGCACTAAGTCGCACAGAATACACCAAAATTGAAAGTCCCTTCCACCCCAGTGTTCCAGACAGAAAAACAAACACTAAAAAATCGCGGCACTGAATATCGCACAGCGTGACAAAACCAAATCTTCAGCTCAGTGGGCATGCCACAAGATACAAACGAAGCTCTTCGTTCTAAAACTATTAAGCGTACACTCATCAAGGTCGTAACGCTACATGTTCAAAAGACGTACCCAAAAATAAAACTAATCATCAAGGCAGAAAGCATGCAACAACACTAAACTATTATCGAAATGTTTAGTTATTAGACAACCATTGTTCTTATACAAAACAACCCAATTGCTTTCTACTTAAATGTTACATAATCTAAGAAAGCGCTAGAGAATCAGTTCTCCGACAACAGAATTCACTTTCCTCACAGCTAAAATCACTTGTGATGAAAACACAAAACATCAACACAAAAGATAATCGTCTGCACGTCACAAGCAGCTACAAATCCTACACCGTTCGCGAGGTGCGATACACAATAACCATACGAACAAAACCTGCCGCTAACAGTATCAATTAACATTACGCACATTCACGCAGACATCGTTCGCGACTCTTACGCCACAAGCAAGCCACGTCTAAGCTACGCAGCATGCCGTCATCGGGTTGGATAACCACCACCCCGAGAGGCCCGTGTCCCGCGGTACCGGCCATTGAGACCAGCACAAGGGGACAACGTTTTGATATGCCGGATGATGCGCCCAGCAAGTCTGTTTGGACGTCCTTTTTACAAGGCTCTGTCCGCAACGTCTGGCCGTGTACCAGAGGTTGCCGCGTCACTGTTCGGGGATAATCTCCAAACAAGAGCGACGAGCGGGCAACGGGGGTACACACCGAAGTGTAGTGGAGTAACCACTGTGAGTGCCGGCCCTGCACAAGCTCGAAAGTTGCGATCAACGCATCGACGCACATTCAAGTTCTTCCCCGGCCAAGCCACAACACCGCATGACTGAAAAGTCTTCTTGCGACTGTCAAGGTCGGCCAGGATCGAGAATTGGAGGTACCTCATTTACGCGTCTCGCAACTCTTCTATTCTCAATCCAAGCAACGAGCCCTTGGATGAACGCAGCAGGGTACGCACAAAGCCCGCCCCAGACCAAGTCAAAACAGCGCATAACTCAAAAGTCTTCTTGCGACTGGAAAGACTGGCCAGGTTCGAACAATGTAAGCACCCCGCACGCGCCTTTTATCTTCCGCGCTACAAGCGCGACACCGAAGTGCCATATAATCTAATCGGCCGATCTTGGAAATGGACGAGCTAATAAACTATATTTGCTTTGCATTAACCGTTTCCGCAGCGTCGAAGTGTTTACCGCATTTACCGCTGGCTTCCAACACCCGCTGGTCATTCATGCAAAAGCTGCAGTTTGTACAGCGACGGGCTGACCTAACGCACAACAGTTATAGGCCGCCGACGGCCATGCCGCTGCCATCATTTCTAGGCTTCCCGGGCATCCGCCGACGTGAACCGTACGTTTTCCCAGGCCTCCCGCGCAGCTGTACAGGATAAAACTATTAACAACTCGTCCCATTATCGCAAGACCGCCACCTCCTCCGTGAGGCTTTTCGCTACACGAGAACGGCTCCTTCCCCACCTAGCCGTCTTTCCCCCTAACTCTAACCCGTTATCCCTCCGCACGCCCTCGCGTCCCAACGCGTACACAAACACGGCGGAGAACCGGTACCATGCCCAGCGGCAACGCAGGGCACGTACTTTCCCGCCCCTTCTCCGGGCATGGGGACAACAACTCGAGAGTAATCTCCGCCCGAAGCGCAAACTCCGATATGGCGGTGTGAGGGTCCGGCAAAAACTGCACGCAATTAAGCGGGATCAACCTCACGACTCTACAGCCAGGGACGAACAGAAGATAACAATCGCGTCAACCTGGACCCCACGGAGCATTACACACAGCCACTGATAAGGTGGGCACGGAAACTCGGTGGCTCTCAGAATTCCGATGCATTCACACCAGGCATCGCGTATCCGGCAACACTTGGGGGGATTAGTCCCAAGGTGTCACCTCTGGCCGCAAGGTACTACATCAGTGCGGTCGAAACCACAAGAGCGCATATTGTACCCAAACGCTGTGGACGCACGGAATTCAAAACCGCGCCGACAGCTCAAACAAGGCCAGCTGGGAGCGAGCGTGCAGTAAAACTAGAACGCTAGGCTCCCCTCGGACAAAATGCAGTTCGGGAATAATTTCTCAATGCAGTCCGTGCAACCGCCGTCCGCAATGGAAGTAGTATTGAGATACTCCCACAGCGAACTCTCTCTGACGCGAGCAATCGAAAACAGTCAATCCAAGATACTGCAACGATACGCGAACAAAGGCGGCTGCATGCGTCACATCGCCTAATAAATGAGCTGACATCTCACCCATCGGACGTGGACGGCCGGAGGCGTAGTTGGGGCGACAGAACACCCTACACTGCAGGCCTCAAAAAGGGCGGGAATATCCACGCACACTGAACACTTGCGCGGCATCAAGAGGCTGAGGATAAACCTGCCAGCATCCGACGGCACAGCTAAACAGTGGATTAAGGCGCTCCTCGCCACAGGGGATAAACTCCTGGTTGCTTGGGACAAAGGATTGTCAGCAAAGACAACGTCTAGGTCCGCGCTTCCTCATCAAGCAAACGATCATGTCGGATCTCGTGCGGCGTTGCTACAACGAGGATCGCCCCCAAAAGGAGTGCGGAAGCAATGCCCCAATCCAACCGGAAACAGGCCAGGAATCGGAACTCTAGCCTGACTGTAAATCAGGCCCCACGTTGGGCGCCAATTATGTAGGGTTCTCGTCCGATTCCCCGGGCCCCTGTCTCCGGATGAACGTGACACAGCAAACGCATAGCTCTCGGCAGAAGGGGTTTATTCCACTCACATTCTGCTGGGGGTTTCGGGATCGGGAGAGGTGATCGAGGAAGCCTGGAGAGGGTGCGCCGCCACTGTTTGCTGCTTGCCGAGCGTCCCTGCGGTGCTAGTGCACACCGCATCCTGGGGACGCTGCCGTCGAGGGTCGAATCCGGGGTCTAAGTCCGGACCATGTCACCGGGCCGTCGCCCGAGCCGACGTCGCGGTCGCCACCACCGCGAACGTCCGTCGTGGCCCGTTCCCCGCGCAAGAGTCCCTTTCCTATTTCCCGTCGTCCGAGCTTTCCCCGTTGTCCCCGCCGTCACCGCGCACCAGACAGGCGGGAGCCTCCTGTCTCCCATCGTGGGCGGTCTCTCGCTGGAGCTCCCGTCCGGCTCTGCCGCGCAGCACGTGCAGGGCCTCGGGCGCCGACGCTGTCCGGGAGGGGGTCCTATGATGTCCACCGCCGGCACCGCCAACGTCTTCAAGATGGGTCC